>VYZU01047550.1:0-18571 GCA_013401355.1 Ceyx cyanopectus | reverse complement strand
ATGCCTGGTGTCCTATCCATGGTGGGAACAATCAACCTGCTTTATAAACAAAGTCATTGGACTAGTGACTGACAGTGGTTGGTCATTCAAGTAGCTCCAGCAAAGCTACAAGCTTCTGTCCTGGAAGCAAAGGGAGAGACCTGGAAACTAACTAGAGCACACTGCAAATAAAACCTTCAGAAAAAAAGTTGTGAGTTGGATGGAGACTGAGTTTATTGGGTACAAAGTGATGTGAAGCCACAGGCTTCAAGGATCACAGAAACTGCTTGAGTTTTCTTGCCATTCTGTTCAGATGGGATGTGCATAGGACTAAACAAACCAAATTATACACAGAATATATCTGAGTTTTTATACTGATTTCTTAGCACAGCAGAAGTAAACCAGAAAAACACAAACCCACAAGACCCAGGAAATTGATAGAAGGGAGAAAAAGAATAGAAACATTATTTTTATTATAACCTGTAATACTATCTTCCATCTTTTCACTGATGTAGCCAGGACCTAGCAAGCCTCAGACTCCATTTTACTAAAAGCTTTAACAGAGATGTACTATGATAAAAATAAACAAAATGTAGAATCAAGTTATTAAAGCATAGCCATTGCTGTTTGCATGCCATTGGTACATAATGATCTTAATATAAAAGCCTGAAGTTTTGAGAGAGTTGAGAGAATATGTCTCTTTGTATCAGAGGATACATCTCCTCTCCTCTGAGTCTGAGAATTAATGGAGAAGGTGGTTAAATGCAGAGGAGCTCATTAATCTGTCTGTGTGTGGAGCATCTTACACAGATACCATGCAAATCAATGCCTGCAAGGTAGTTAGCATTGTGCTTATGTAAGCAGCACTATACGGGCACAAAATGTACTGTTCTTCTTTAGCTGCATGTTTGAACTAATATTTATTTAATTGTGTTTAATGCTGTCAGCACACAGGCTGACACTGGTAGCCTCTTTCTGAAGGAGATGACTGAACTGAAATCATAACACAGCACTGTTGAAGTTTAGGGTCTTTTTTTCTGAAAAGTTCTTACTCTGAATGGAGTTTAAATTCTGAAAACCATGTATGTAGAAAGTGAATACTGCACTTTCCCCCTATTTCTCCATGGCTACTGGAAGCCCATGTGAAGGAGGGAAACTCTTACTGTTGCCCTTAATGTGATTAAATGTTTTCTAGCGTTCCAGTTTACAAGGCAGGAAACTGTCAGTGTGTTTTTCATGACATCAAATAACTGCTGTACATCTTTAATTAGAAATGTATATCAGTGCTGAGGATAATACAGACATAAATAAAAGCTATGAATGCTGCTACACACTCACTAGAAAGCAGAGCAGAGATGTAAAGATTAATAAACGAAGGAAATAAAGAAGTATCTGAGTGCCATGAACAGCTACACTGAGAAGAGCTCGTCTTTCACAGAGGCATTAAGCTCAAAGCATTACTAAAATGTCAAAAAATGAAAGGTTTTTATACAGAACTAAATATTGTTCAGTGATAAAAATAGCTTTCTTCATTCTTGGTTAAACAGAAGTACCCTAAGGATAGTAAAGGGCCTTATCAGCAGAGAACNTTGCTTTCTTCAGTTTGGCACTGACTATATTTTTTCCAAATAAGTGAAGAATGTTACTTTCAGAAAGGAGAAATTATTATTCTCAACACCAGTGAACAGATACTGGGTTAACAAAGTGAAAGTCAAACCCTTTTCATTAAGCTGCATTGTTTTCCCAGAGTGGCCTGTGAAGTGTTACAAGGAGCATAAGATTTGCTGCTATTCATTTTATCTGTACAAAAGGTGCAGGCAAGAAATCAGACCAGAAATGCAGTCAATATCAAGGAGACCTCTAATTTCCAAAGGACCAATAGTTTTCTTTGTCAAGGATATTTAGGCAGGCATTTGGTGAAATATCTTTACCTGCATCCCCTGGAGTCTTTTTAGAAAAACAGAAAGCTTTCCTGTACTTACTTTCCCACAATATTTTCTGTATCTTGCTTTACTTTTCATATCTAAATGATTTAGTTCTTTCTTTGGTGTTCAAAATAGAAAGTCACCTGTTACCATTCTTGTGACTTACTGTAAAGTACATAGTTTATCCCTGGTGGTTTAAATTGTGACTTCATCAATGCCTGGTGTCCTATCCATGGTGGGAACAATCAACCTGCTTTATAAACAAAGTCATTGGACTAGTGACTGACAGTGGTTGGTCATTCAAGTAGCTCCAGCAAAGCTACAAGCTTCTGTCCTGGAAGCAAAGGGAGAGACCTGGAAACTAACTAGAGCACACTGCAAATAAAACCTTCAGAAAAAAAGTTGTGAGTTGGATGGAGACTGAGTTTATTGGGTACAAAGTGATGTGAAGCCACAGGCTTCAAGGATCACAGAAACTGCTTGAGTTTTCTTGCCATTCTGTTCAGATGGGATGTGCATAGGACTAAACAAACCAAATTATACACAGAATATATCTGAGTTTTTATACTGATTTCTTAGCACAGCAGAAGTAAACCAGAAAAACACAAACCCACAAGACCCAGGAAATTGATAGAAGGGAGAAAAAGAATAGAAACATTATTTTTATTATAACCTGTAATACTATCTTCCATCTTTTCACTGATGTAGCCAGGACCTAGCAAGCCTCAGACTCCATTTTACTAAAAGCTTTAACAGAGATGTACTATGATAAAAATAAACAAAATGTAGAATCAAGTTATTAAAGCATAGCCATTGCTGTTTGCATGCCATTGGTACATAATGATCTTAATATAAAAGCCTGAAGTTTTGAGAGAGTTGAGAGAATATGTCTCTTTGTATCAGAGGATACATCTCCTCTCCTCTGAGTCTGAGAATTAATGGAGAAGGTGGTTAAATGCAGAGGAGCTCATTAATCTGTCTGTGTGTGGAGCATCTTACACAGATACCATGCAAATCAATGCCTGCAAGGTAGTTAGCATTGTGCTTATGTAAGCAGCACTATACGGGCACAAAATGTACTGTTCTTCTTTAGCTGCATGTTTGAACTAATATTTATTTAATTGTGTTTAATGCTGTCAGCACACAGGCTGACACTGGTAGCCTCTTTCTGAAGGAGATGACTGAACTGAAATCATAACACAGCACTGTTGAAGTTTAGGGTCTTTTTTTCTGAAAAGTTCTTACTCTGAATGGAATTTAAACCCTACCTCCTCCTGCTGCTCATCAGCTTTCTGTAATCACTGCCTGTGTGGGGTAGTGATTACAGAAAGCTGATGAGCAGCAGGAGGAGGTAGGGTTTAAATTCCAGCAGACATTNAAAGAAGTATCTGAGTGCCATGAACAGCTACACTGAGAAGAGCTCGTCTTTCACAGAGGCATTAAGCTCAAAGCATTACTAAAATGTCAAAAAATGAAAGGTTTTTATACAGAACTAAATATTGTTCAGTGATAAAAATAGCTTTCTTCATTCTTGGTTAAACAGAAGTACCCTAAGGATAGTAAAGGGCCTTATCAGCAGAGAACAATAAAAAACTGATGGAGGGAAGTAATCTTTCTCATCTCAGAGGGACTACTATAGTTGTTACATTACACTTATTGCAGTTTATCTATATGCAAGACTCTACAGTATCTTTCAGATTAATTTAGCATCTTTGGAAACCATTATACCTTTTGGGGAAGTGACTCAAATTGAGATTCCTAGTGGGTGTAAATGAAGGCAGTAGCTTTCATTTCAGAGCAGCCTGCATGCAGTAAACATTTGAATGATGTGATGCAGTTGTGAGGCTTTTACAAATATTCTACAGCAGCAGTTGTATAAATCTCCAATATTATTTTGATAAAAAAATAATAAAACCATAAAAGGGTTGAATTTCATATTTGGGGAAGTGAAGGATTGAGAATATTTCTCTGTTTACTGCAAGCTGTTTACATGGCTTCTATCCCCACAGACCCAGGCACAGGGACCCCACTTTGCATCTCAGATGTGGTTCACTCCCATCACGTTTGAAGTTCATGGTGCAGGCAGCACTGATTGTATTAGATCATGATGAGGCAGCAGCTCCTGAGAGGCTGAGCTCCTGAGCAAGGCTTTCCTGTTCCAAACAGAACCAGGTTCCTCTGTGGCAGAGCCCTTGGCAAAATTCTGAACACAATGGAGTTCATCTTACACACAGCTGCCATCACTTCCACTAGCCACTCAAGAAAAAAATCCTTTTAAGGCATCATGTACTGCTTTGGATTGCTTATCAAAGCCCACAGTTCAGCTGCAACACAGAACTCCACCTTATATCTCTCTCTAAGAAAATTTGGAATTACTTTTACCATGTTTACTCTTAGCACAAAACTCCCTAAAAGTTTATGTAACCCCCAATCATTGAGTGCAAGATCAGTGATAGTGAGGATAACACATTTATTGTGCTTTAGGCAGACTTAGGATGCCTTTGCCATATGTATGACAAAATGAAATGTATGTGACATTTATAAAGGCAATCTCTCCCAGCAGACAAAACTCACCAAGGAACAGATTTAGACTAAACCTGCTTTAGTGATTATAAAATAAACAATTTGACTCATTATGAGATGGAGAGTTAGTTTAAATATGTGGTGGATGAATTTTCTGTCAAGTTAAGGTAGTTATCTAAGGAGGCAGTGCAGAGTGCATGGTGTACATTGGTTTGCCTAAGGTTTAGCTACCAGACTCATTTGTGAAATCTCAGTACAGAAGCCAGATACTATTCCTTGTGAGAAAGAATTCCTTGACTAAAGGCAGACAGGCATTCAGGAAGTCACCTGAAGAGTCAAAACTGTCAGTCATAAACAAGCAGGTAAACTATGAAACTTACCTAACAATAAAAGCCCTTAGCCCTGTTTCAACTCCATGGACTTCTTTTTGCTCTGGACCCATGCATACTTCTCAGGTGAAGATAAATTCACAAGTAATGTATCACTGGTTTTCAATTTCATTGTGATGAACCCACAGGGTGGATTACATAGTCTATCCTATGTTTTACAGAAGAGCTAAATTACACTGTGCCCTCTATGTGGTCCAGAGGATATTGATTAGACTGCTTCAGAGTTCGAAGAAGAAAGAAAGAAAATATGCTGAGTTTTCTCATCTACATATTTTCTTTTCATCTTCCCATTTTCTGCCTATAATTAGTTTGCAGGAGTCAACAAGTCTTATTCTTTTTTTGGTTGAAATACCACACCTGCATTTTTATAAGAGACTTCTGGAGATTTAGGAGTGTATACTTCACCTAGAAACTTTAAAATAAGTCTGTGGGAACTCCTGTTCCTTATTCTTGTGTTAGCTTGAGCAACACATACTGTTTGAATGCCTGTTGCTTGCAACCTGTATGCACACAGTTATGGGAAAAAACAAAGATCACAGAGACACTCCAATATTATAGGGTAAGCTGAAGTGAGAAATACTTAATGCCATTCCAGAGAGTCCCTGGTAAAAAGCTGCAAATGAAAATTATTACAACCATAAAATTATTACAAAACTGTCACATTTCTAATATTTCATATCACTTCTGACCATAAGCTCCACAGCTATAAAAGCAACATCTTTTACTCTTCAATGCACAGATGATGGTTTGCATTCTTCAGGGCTTATCCTGTTAAAATGCTTTTAATTATGTCCCAGATAGCTGTCCAGAATGCACTCTTAAACCTCTTGAAGGTCTTACAATCACAGAATAATCATGGTTGGAAAGGACCTCCTAGGTCACCGAGTCCAACCATAGCTAGAACATCAAAAAAAACCCTAAATCATTTGAGAAAACACAAATAACCCCCTCCATGCCTGTCAAAACCTTCCTTCTTGCTGATACTCAGATCCTCATTCTATGATTTCTGTTTCACTGACATCTCTGCTGTTCTTGGAAATCACTGTACTGCTGTGTATGCCATGCTAGCACGTTTGCATCAACTGTGCTAAAAGGTTCAAATGCTACTTGCTGTTTTTTTTCTCCTTTGCTAATCCTTAAAGGTCAGATATAGTGAAAAGTAATGTATCCTCTTCATGTTTGAAAAAGGTAGTAATATTGCTAAGGTAGTCTTTCCTTATTTTTCCCCCCCCCCTGCAGTGGGGAACATGAAATCAAACATATGGTAAACAGAAAAAACATCTTACAAACGTGTTTCTGATGACATATTGTAATGAAAATGAGAAAGAAATGATTGGTTACCAATCACAGCCACAGTTAGGCACCTTGAGAGCCCCCAGTCTGTGTGTGGTTTGTGTTGAATTTAAATGATTTCTAGCTATATAGCACACAGTAATAGACTCTACTCCCAAATCATTAATTTAAACTCAGACACAAAAATTCAAAGAAGAATCTTCTTCATGGATCACTGTACTTGTTAACAAGTATCAAACAGGACAAACTGTATATTATAACACTGTCCAATAGCTCTACTTGAATACTATACTTGAATATTTCAGTGTTTCTATTATTATAACATCTCTTTCTAAGGGAATTATAACATCCACAAGTTAAAAGAAAACTGATATAAATTGAAAAGTTGCCATTTATTAGACACAGTCTTCATAAAATAATCTGGACAGTGTATATACTAGGAACATTAAAGAAGCAAACTTCCAGCAATCTAAAGCAATTCCAAACTTTCCCACTCTTTATGACCTTTCATTCAGAGTACTTCTCAAATACACACAAACACAAGAGGCTCTTTGTGAATAAATTACTGCAAATATGCTTCAGTTCATTAAAAGAATCCATAATACAATGTACTTCTTAAAAAGAGCAATCTACCATACACAGCAAGATAAATAAATATAGTAACACTGTTAAATATAAAATTAAAGACTACCTTCAAAACCAGTCTGAACGTATGTCTATATTTCGTTCACACAACTATGAGTCAGAAAAGGAGTTGTGCTTTTGAAATGAATAAAAATTAACATAACAATGTAAAAAAATTTAGTCATTGGAAAAAATGACCTTAACTTTCATACAATAGCTAAGTTTAACAAACTTCCCAGTCCAAACAAACTTTTCAGTATTAATATCTTACTCAAATAAAATACAGAATCATAGAACCATCTAGGTTGCAAAAGACCTTTAAGACCATTGAGTCTAACCATTAACCCTACTCGACCAACTCCACCAGTAAGCCAATAGTAACCAGTCATGTCTTATTAAATCCATAGTACATCAGCTTTATATCTTTGTTTGAAAATAAATTAGTATTTTATTCTTCTGGTCACTTATAGGACAGTTTTGTTTACCAGAAATTTAAATAGTCCAGTAAATCTTAGAAACTGGGAGGAAAAAATAATATATATTTTGTAGTCATTAGCCAACAGAATTTATATCTTCCTTTCTTGGTAGTTGAGTTATACACTTAATTATGTTCTTTCTACTAAAAAATTAATTATTTCTAAAAATACAATGTCAGTTTAAATGTTACCTTCAGCAGATAGCCCTTGTCCAAAAAGAAAAATATAAACAAGATTCAGTGTCAAGAAGAAAGCATAATGGATCACAATGTATAGTATAATTACAGAATTAGCACATATGGATGAACATACACACGCCAACTTGATATACTTGCAAACTGCTCTTTTCCTGATTTGACTATGACTTGCCTTGACTAATCTTGGAAATGTTTTCCTTGTAAATCTTCATGGTCAGGAGTGAGTGAATCACTTGTCCTCAATGTATTAATCAATTCTAGAGATAAATCTACAGAATGAATAAGACTCTTTTTTAAAAACTCTTATAATATGTGACTTGTTCATTTGCATTTTTGTGGTGTCAAGTTGAAAGGACAGATTTTTGCATAGGAATTGTGCAGCTGATCACTCAAAAGTAAGTAGTCTATTTTTATGAGAATTTCCCTTTTTCTTCCTGACCTGTAGCAATACTTCTAATTAAATTTTCAATGTCCTTTGTGCTATACATTTCTATATGATATGGTGCCCTTTAAAACCAAGTATTATTTATAACACAAAAAGCATTCCTTACCCAGAGCTGTATCAGGACCTGAAAGAAGGTAGTCCATCAAACGTAGGGCCTGCAAACTCACTCCAGGACAGCAGCACCAGCACCTGTGAGCTCTGTGGCCTACCAAGAGGCTTTGAGTTGGACAGGGGGGTCCCAAAGCAGGGACGTCCGAGAGAGAAACAAGAGACCTGGCAAGAGCCAGCAGCTCCTGCATGTGAGGTTGGGAGGGCGACGAGGTCAGAGGTGCTGCCCAGGAATCTGTGGAAAGTTTAAACACAGAGGAGCCAGAAGCGACTCCCAGCCCATGAGCAGCTGTTTCCATCATGGGGACAGGGCCAGCAGGGTGCTCGTGCAGCCACTTCGCCGCCAGCAGCTCGGCCTCCAAGTGGTTTCAGTGCCCTTCTGCTCTCTATGGCACCTCGCATCCCATCTTGGAGGATCTCAGCTATGGCCTCCACCTGTCAGAAGGTCAAGTTTCAGTCCCGCTGCATTAAATGTGTGAAGCCAAGTGGAGCTCCCACGGAAACAGGCAGCTGCCAGGCCACAGGCTGCAGTGAGGCCTGAGCCTCTCACCTCCTGTGGGTGGAAGCCCTGGGAACTGCTGTGCACAGCGTGAACAAATTGATGAGAAGAGAGCTTAAGATGATAAAAGTGTTGAAATCACTGAGACATGGAGGGACAGCTCACATGACTGGAACACTGTCATGGATGGCTATGTCTTTTTTAGGAAGGATAGGCTGACAAGACGAGGTGGTGGAGTTGCTCTCTATGTGAGAGAGCAATTGGAATGTATAGAGCTCTGCCTGGGGGACAATGAGGAGCAGGTTGAAAGCTTGTGGGTAAAGATTAAGGGCGAGACTAATATGGCAGACCTTGTAGTAGGTTTTTACTACAGGCCACCTGATCAGGATAAGGAAGCTGATGAGGCCTTCTACAAGCAGCTGGAAGTAGCTTCAAAATCACAGGCTCTGGCTGTCATGGGGGACTTTAATTACCCTGACATTTGTTGGGAAAGTTGCACATCCAGACACACTCTGTCCAGTAGATTCCTCCAGAGCATTGATGAGAACTTCCTAATGCAGATGTTGGAGCTGCCGCCAAGGAGAGGAGTGATGCTGGACCTTGTACTGACCAGCAAAGAGGGACTGCTTGAGGATGTGAAGGTAGGAAGCACCCTTGGCTGTAGTGACCACGAGATCGTGGAGTTTAGAATTGCAGGCAGCAGGCACAGGTTTACCCTGGACTTCAGAAAGGCCAACCTTGGACTTCTCAGGGAGCTGCTAGGAAAAGTCCCATGGGACAGGGCCATGTGCCTCTTTCCTGTGAGGGTGACAGAGCACTGGCACAGGGTGCCCAGAGAGGTTGTGAAGTCTCCTATTCTAGAGACTTTCAAAACCTATCTGGATTCATTCCTGTGTGACATGCCCTGGGTGATCTTGCTTTGGCAGGGGGGTTGGACTAGATGATCTCTGGAGGTCCCTTCCAACCCCTAACATTCTATGATTTTGTGATTCTATGATTAAACTGGTTTGTTTGTCTAGAAAGTGCATAATCAGCCCTTCAAACTTTAGTTGTGCTGCCTATAATTAATACTAATTAAGGCTGAGTCTCTCACATATGAAATGGTTGAGAAAATCTGCAGGGTTTGATTTCCTATCTGTCAACTTTTATTTGAAAACAGCAGGTTAAATTCCAATCTAAGGAACGTTTAGCCTCAAACTACCACACAGATTGTTTTGTATCCATGTAATTGCCAAAGACTGCTTTGGTCAAAACTCCCAAACACCTTTTATTGCTAATTTTGGCAATAAACCTGTAAATCAGTTAATTGTACAGCATTAGTGACTCAAGTAAAAAGGATACATCTGTTTTTAAAATAAGATTTCTTCTGGGCATAACATTTACAAAGCATTGTGGTAGACACCATACACCTGTTTATTGATAAAGCCTCACTCCTTTTAGAACTAAAATGTGACTTTGAAGGAGACTTGTAATATACCACTCACAGTTAATAATATCGTAATTTGAAGGAGCTGGGATTGTTCAGCCTGGAGAAGAGAAGGCTCGGGGGAGACCTTAGAGCACCTTCCAGTACATGAAGAGGGCTACAGGGGGCTGGAGAGGGACTGTTTACAAGGGCCTCTAGTGAAAGGATGAGGGGTAATGGGCTTAAATTAGAAAAGAGTAGATTTAGACTGGATGTCAGGAATTCTTTCCCTTGAGGGTGGTGGATCAGTGGAATAGGCTCCCAGGGAGGTGGTTGAGGCCCCATCCCTGGAGATATTCCAGGTGAAGTTGGCCAAGGCTCTGAGCAGCCTGATCTAGTTGAGGGTGTCCCTGCTCCCTGCAAGAGGCTGCACTAAATGACCTTTGGAGGTCCCTTCCAGCCCTAAACATTCTATGATACTATGATTATTTCCATGGGCAGACTCAAAGCTAAACTAAGTACTAGGTTTGAGGGAATTTTACTGTTGACTTGAATGGGAGCAGGATCATAGATTTTTCCAGGTAAATGCATAAGCAGTCTAGGAAGCTTACACTGCTACTACTTATCTTTTCCATGGCCAATTAAATAGGCTTCTTTTCTCAGCTTAGAGTGTCAATGTGGCAGCTTTCATGAGCACTAAATTCATCCTTTAAGGAGAAAACATGTTAAAAAAACCCAACCAACCAACCCATAATCTAATTTCTTTTCTGATTGAAAGATACTGTAGAAAAAAATACTTCTTTTCAACATAGAAAACAAATCTCTTGTATATTCATGTGGATTACACAGTAGTTTCTATACCAAAATATTACATTTCTTTTATCAGAGCAAAGTAAAGATGACACAATATTCTTGTCTGAGATTAAAAAGTATATAAGAATGGAATATTGATAGCAACATACAATATAAAGTAAGGGACGATTGGATGATGTGCTATGGGAGCTGATAAGAATTATAAAGCTTCTAGGAGAGAAGTAAAATGCCATAAAATGATACAGACTGATGGTAGTAGGATATGCATCTGTAAAGGGGATCACATGAATAAACAGGGAATAATTTTGGATAACAGCATTTAAGGGACAATGCTAATTATACTAGTAGAGTAGTAGGGTAGGCTGATGCTTTTACGTGCTAAAAAACTCAAGCTGAAGCATCTTGGTCTTCAGTGGTAGACTCTGAAGTGGTACATGCCTGCAGACTGTGAAGGAGGTGGAGGTGGTGGGAACACTTCTCAGCACACCGAGCTGTGCACAGTTCTGAAGCAGGATCTCTGGCTAGAGCTTGAGGCCACTACCAAAATACAGCAAGACCAAGCCAGCATGAAATCAGCCCACAAACTCAGGGGAAAACACATTCCCAGCATAAGTTTCTTCACAAACATTTAATCATTCAGACTGCTAGGGGAGCTGGCACTGCTATGGGTGGTTTGGGGAGTAAGGGCACAGACACATCTGAAAAAAATACAGGTGTCAGAATGAAACTGAAAGGCTCATGTTTTGAACCATAACTCTGGGAACATAGTCAGGAATATTCTTCACAGACATTTGAAGTTGTCTTTGGTTCCTCATGCTTCCTTGGATGACAGTTCTCAGTGCAGGTTTGGTAAGAATGGGTACAGTGTGTTGATTTACTGCTGCTGCCTGCATGGAGACTACTGTTTAAAAATGAAAGGAACAACACCTCGTCCAAAACACACACAAAATCCCACTACACGTCAGAATTCTCTTGGAGTGGAAGACCAAACCATTCTGCATCCATCAGAAAAACTGATTGCAGGTGATTTTTGAAGTTACATCAGGCACCTTCACTTGGAAGAACAGTGAGTAATACTTCTCAAAATATTGTTTATAGGCTTGAAATGCAAATGTTTTACTAGTTACTTTTCCCCCAGATCCTGCTACACTACATTTAGTTGCTTATAAATGTTGGTCACTAAGAATATTCCATATAAACATCATTTAGAACATTTATTTTAAACTATTATGGCTGTACTTCTTTAAACAAGTTAGTGATTTTTTAGCACAGGTTGGGAAGCTACCATCCTTGACAAGACTAATTTAATACCAATCATAAAATTGGGAACAGGATAAAAAGAATGGAATTACAGGACGAAATCCACCAATGAGAGCTTTAGCCTATTCAGAGCAGTACTAATATAATAGACTGAACAAATCAGGTCTATAAATTTCTGTCAATGTAGAGTACCCATACAAGGTCTCATGCATCAGCTAAACTTAAAGAGGTCCTTGTACAAACCCTGTGAACAGAAGTGAATTTCACCCTCAACAGTTGAAAAACTACCCTTCAGTTTGATTGCATCTGAAAATTAATTCGCTTTATGCTCCAATAAAACTGATTCAGTCATCAACAACAGTCTTTTGAATAATACAGTTTATATTACGTATAGAAATCTGCTTTTTGGGCTAAGTAGAGATTTTTTACTGTTTTCTTGGTAAAATCTAGTTAATAAAAATAGTGACATGTACAGTGTATCAACTGATGTAAGTAGGAGTTATATAATGAAATAAGACCTTGACAATAACATTGTTGAGGCACATGAAGATATACTAGTTCAGAAGAAAATGAAGAAAAATATCAGGAAAATTACTGAAACCAAGAAAGCAGAGCTTTTGTAAAAAGCTAAGGAATAGGAGGGGAGACAGCTAATGTGGAAAATGCAGTATAGTTTGGGCTTTTTTGGGTAGGAACCAGAACAAAATGGCTAATACAAAGATATTTAGGCTTCAGAGAAATGGCACCATATCACACAAAAGAAAAAAGGAGAGAGGAGGGAGAGTGTTGAGTTTGAAAAGTACTTTTAAAGAGAATTTAGTACTATCTCCTTAGAAAACCTTCTAGTGACGGGGCTCAGAGTCTCATTCCTCAGTTTAAATAAGTTCTCACACAGGGCCCAAGTACTCCAGCCTCCTGCAGGAGGGTTGATTTCACTCAATATGCATATCGCATCCTCCTAATTATCCATCTCTTTGTATTAATGATGAAATAATACAATCTTCTATTTTCTCTAATTAAGTTTATTATGGAGACATTTTTATGTGCCTATTTTTGAAAAATGAAATTTCATTAAAAGTCAGTGTATCAGATCTTATTAATTCTATTACATTACAACATGAAACATTTAATCAGGGAAAAAAAAGACTGAATCAAAACCAACCCCAGACTTTGATAATACAGATTAAAAAAAACCCCAGCGCATTCACATTTCAATCTCATTTTAAACACTACAAAACTTTCCTCGTGCGAAGTTTTTAAATCAATAGAGAATGACTTATCACATTCTCCTACAGAAACATATTTTGTCTACTTTGCTAAGGATTTTTTTTCTCCTGAAAACACTATGAATTGCCAATTCATTTCACAAAGCCATTTTTTTCTTCTTCTTGTAATTAGGAAAAACTAGATAAATAAATTTATATCAATTACCTTTGGGAAAAGCAGGTTGGACTAAAAGACCTTTTAATAATTGGAATGGCAGTGCACTTTGCATGCTGTCAGTGCTCAGTGACAATTGCTACAAGACAACTGATGCACACTGACGTTTTCTTTGTCATTGCTGGACAGTAGGGACTTTAGTGTCAATGATTTTCTGCCATCATCTGAAAGTGATAGAGGCCTATGAACAGTTGTAGCAAGATAAAGGATCCCTTGATATCCTGTAGAGGAATTGCAATGTTTTGCTGCTCTCCAGACATATTCCACATTGTGACTCCAGGTCACACACAGCTGAATGGTTTTGCTGAGGTTTGGAGTCTTCTGCTTCTTGTGAAGTTGCTGCTGCACTGCTGGAGCTAAGGACAGATCACATTGAGGGACAGACAGCAGCAGAAACACTGGGCTGCTGCTGCAGACTGAGAGATTCTTATTCTACTGTTTAAAAAAAATGAAGTTGTAACCCATTTGAACAGTTTAGCACAATATATAGGCTGTGTCAGGAGACTAAAAATTTCACTTGTAAAACACACAGTAGAATGACTTGCAGCACATACCTAATTGACTCCAATTGCTTATTTTGGTTTTCTGTAAACCACAGATTTATGTCATATAATTTCATCTGTTTTCCTTGTGCAGCAGTTTGTCATTCTAGAAAGAAGCACAGTCCCTGAAATTATATATTAAAACCCTTTTCAGTCTCTATTTCTTGTACTGCAATGACTGAAATACAGTTTTGAAAGTTTAGGGAAAATAAAGGATGCTTTCTGATTAAACTTAATCCTACCTATCCATTAATCACTGCAGCTGGGGTCCAAAGAACACATTTCTTCTCCCCAGACAAAATACAGCCTTGAGGTGTGCAAGGGCATGCCTCTCACTCTGCTCCTTGGAACCCAAGAGACACGGACCCTTTCTGCTCTATGTCCCCTTCCAAGCTTCACCTTTGCAAATTAAACTGAATGCTGAAGCAAGGACTATGTTGAATCTATATGTCCTAACCACAAGGATTCAAAGACCCATCTCAGTTGGGACATAGAGATGCTCCTCCAGTAACAGGGCATAATATAAGACAAGTGCAAAGTCCTCGACTGGCTGACTGAAGGTCATACTACATCTTTTTGCTTCCTCCATTACTGCTTTCATCTTATTATTTGAACACAAAATAAAGCCCAGAAACACTCTCAGAGAGATTCATCAGCCTTAACACAGTGACACTGACATGATCCAGTGTTCTAGATATATCCATGGAGCTGGTAAAAATTACAGAGGTTGTGTGAAAGACCTGTGTCTTTCTAGAGTGACTGCTGGGGGCCTGGTGGGGTACCCTATAGCATTTAAAATGCCACTGAACATCTGTATTCATACATGTGAATTGCTCCCTCTCTGCCCCTTTTAGTAGAATACAAACATATGCAACAAATTCTACTTACGTTTCTTTATGCATCACTATTCACACCATCCAAATGATGTTCCATGGAATTTGGTGAAAGACAATTTAAGAATTCTAGTCAAATTGTTCATTTGGCTCTTTGAACTCAAGCTACAATGAGTGAATGGCATATGATTCAAGTTCAATCAATCAAGAACTCTATTAAAAAAGCTTTCAGTATTATTTACAATAAAAACAGGACAAAATGCCTTCTGTATTAAAGGCTGATAGTGGTACAAAGATTACAAACTGCAGTTTCAATAGAGTTGTCTCGTCTGCTTGAGACATGGCCTTTTTACCCTATAGGGAAGCTAAGCATTTCATCTATTTTGTAATATCAATAATGAAAGAATTGCTTTTCCATTATAACCCCATTTTATGTTTAAAGCACAAAGCAGAGCCTCTGTTTCATTATTGCTTAATTCCAGAACAAATGTTATCATCTTCCTTTCAGAGAATTATAAACTGTGTCTTTATTTACTTGCATGGCACAATTTTCACACATTTGACAGACCATTGCTCATGTTCTCCATTGTCATGGTATTAGTGAAATGTAGCATAAGCTCTAAATTTGCCACTGCTGTCCAATCAATAAGAAGATCACAGCATCTGAATAATGCTATAATATGTGACATTATCTATTCAACTGTTCTATTTCTCAGGACTTGTGAACACTGTCACACTGAAAATGAACACCATTTGTGCTGACAGGTTTTTTCTCTGTTTAACACTTTTAATGAATATATTTCAATATGAGGTACCAGATTAAATAAATTTCATGTCATATCAAAACTGAGATATGAACATTATTTGTAGCAGCAAAGTTGCAAGTAAATTACACTGAACTTATATATGCAATGCATTTAGCAAGAATAGGGCTTTTAAACAGCATAAATCTTGTTGCATGTCAACTTGCTACAGCAACGGTGTGTAGACCTTATTCTCCACATTGCCATGACAAGAACAAAAGTGTGCTTTGGCACAGTTCTCAAATGCATCAAATTAGTATCCAAACCAGAATTTATTGCTAACACAAGAGGAAGTTCTATATATTTCAGTAAAAGACTCCTGTATCTTTCATTCCCAAAACAAGCTACTATCGTGCAATCTTGCCATGAAAACTTTTTTAAAGGTAACACAGACATGCTTTTTTGATGTGTGCATTGGATCTAACAGTCTTTTCTCCCCCATGAGGTATCCTTTCTCACATCACACCGGAAGACTCTTACAGTGCAAAAGGAATTACTTGTACAGACCAAGCCAGTACTGCCAATCAGTCCTGTACAGCATGATAATGTAGCAAACTTCTTGTGTGAAAAAGACTTTAATGGGATTCATATTCTGCTGAGTATGATATCTTGGTGTGTGAAGGCTTTCAGTGTCTTCAGATAAGTGCAGTTTTTCAATAAAGACAGTCCTAACAGAGTTAACTGAAACTTCAGGACAATAAGGTAAAGACTGACATGAGGATGGATTATAGGAGAATAGTTTATCAAAATGGTATGATTTTTGAGTGTTTCAATAACCTGCTGTAAAAAATGAAATTGTGAGAAACATGTCATTCTCAGAGTTGTATTCTCACTACTTCTGTAGTGCCAGAAAATCAATTCACATTCCATTAAAGTAATAAGATCTGTATATTGTAAAAATACCACTACAAGAAAACTGGAAATACAATATAGGGTTCCCATCACAGACACTTTTATTTCTAGTGTAGTGGTAAAACCCCATGTTTTCAGTTCTGTCTGACACTAGCTTCATAAACAAAAACATGTGGAACCTGCTGCATGAAACGACCTGTGGCTGGGTTCCTAGAATGAACCCCTAGTTTCTAACTCTGCTGCCTCTAATACTGATCAGAGATCTTCCTCATGTCACACTCTCTTGATGTACAGTAGAACTCATGAGATGGTCATTCTTTAGAACTGCTTTTTTTCCAGTTGGCAAGGCCAAATCTGGAAATAGCATCTCAGAAGAGAAATGCCATACTGTTCAAACACTGTTGGAGAAAAAAACAGTAGTAAAATTACCCTATAGGAAAGGTCTGACTTTTGTTTGGAAATGTAAGAGTGCTCTCTTTCTCTGTCACCTTCTTTCTTAAACTTCACAGAGGATAAGGTAAGCTTCCTCTCCTTTTGGTGGCTGTCATTCTTTCTGAAGCTGAAAGAACCCACACAGCCATCTTGGGATCATTGTATTTTGTGGGGCAGCCAACAAAAGAAGATCACAGAATCACAGAATCACAGAAATTAGGGGCTGGAAGGGACCTAGAAGATCATCTAGTCCAACCCCCCTACCTGAGCAGGATCATCTCTAGCTAGTCAAAAATAAGTATATGTCTGCAAAAATTAAAGCTGTATACATATCAACATTTCAGTGATCAAAAAGCTAATCACATTCTTAATTGCTGGACCATCTCTCTGTAACATGGCAACATTTTCAGAAAGCCCTTTAGAAATTAGTCTTTAATCTAGCCTGAGGAAATATTTTTATGTCCTTAGTTTTAATGAAGAGAAAGCAGAAAAATGTTTAGCATTATAACTAATGTTGTCTCTCTCATTTTGTCCACTTGTAAAACAATAAGTTGGTACTTAAGTATTAAATGAAGGCCATAGAGAAATAGATCTTGATTACCCATATAAGTAGGCAGACATTTTTTCCACTACACGAATAGATAAAATAAGACCCAGATGTTAACTGATTCTCCTCACTGACACAATACATTAGGAAATAACTTATCCAATCCTTGAGAGGCATTTTTGGAGGAAAAAAAGTAGATAAAAATAAGTAACATGCACATTTTGTAAAGTCTTCAGAAGCCTGGTGTCTCCAAATGTATTTTAAGACTTCAAGTACAATGTACCAATTATCCAGCATTTGGTAATGTCCATTTGCAAATTTGTAGAATTCTTTAACATCAGATTGTTCTAATCTGATTTATATGACAGGTTAAGAAGAAACAGACTGCATACATCTAGGGCAGTTTTGTATAAAAGGAAGGCTTTTCTTTTTCTTCCTTTTTAGCTCAAAATCATGTCACAACACTGTTACAGCAAAAATAAGTCAAGTTAAAGATGCCACAGTGTGAAGTTTAAAAAGAAACTAATTTTTCAAGCAGAGTTAGTACCACATTCCCATAAAGTCACAGCCCTGTAGGGAAAAAGAAATAAAAACATTTTAAGACTACATTTGTTTTTCCTAGATGAGCAGTATGTTTGCACCAGTCACACAATTCATTGTCTTATGACATACTAAATATGCCATGTATGATGATTTCATAGTCATAGACTCATAGAATGGTGGGGGTCAGAAGGGACATCTGGAGATCATCAAGTCCAACCCTACTGCCAGAGCAGGGTCACCTAAGGCAGGCCACACAGGTATGCAACCAGACAGATTTTGCAAGTTCCATTTGTTTGAATCTCAAGATTTTTATTCAGATATTAAAAATTAAGTGCTGCTTTTATTCTCTTCTTATTGTTTTTCTCTGAGGTTTATTGTACTTCAAGGTCTGTACTATAAGCCACAAAAGGCAATTATATCCTAAAATATGGTGTCACTACCAAATATGATACTCCAGTTGAACTATATAACTATTAATTCTATTTAGCTCGATTTATCATCTGTTTCTCCAGGAATTAAATATAGTGTTATATTCGATATGTGTACTGCAATTAGGAATTCAAGAGCATGTTAGAAGAGACTGGAGTGATAATTCCTTGTTGGCCACTACATTGCAATTTTTTTTAAGTATTAACTGTGAATA
>VYZU01047549.1:2813-14433 GCA_013401355.1 Ceyx cyanopectus | reverse complement strand
CTTCCAACCCTGACTATTCTCTGTATGATTCTATGATCTCCCTGCTCAGCCACAGGTTTCCTTGGCCTCAAAGACCACCACAAATTTCCATTTAAAAATCTGAGCACAATATTAATAATGATACATCCTTGTGAAATGTTTCTTGGAAGCATAAGTTCCTTTTTTTTTTTTTAAAAAAAAAAGTAGTAATATTCCCCCAATCCTATCTCTTTTTGCCTCTTTCTCATCCTCCTCCACGCTAAGGTAACTGGGATACACATTCCTGCATTCAGTTAAACTAGACAGATAAAACAGGACAATACAACAGAAACCATTCATAAAACCACACCAAAAAAAAAGTTCATCTGTTGACAGGGTATTTCCCCCCAACCTGCAGAGTATTACAGGGGCCTGGAACTAGTTAAGCCTGGAACTAGTGAAGCTTCTGGCTCTATCTGAAGCAAGAAAGGAGGGAGGGAGTCTTCAGGCAACATCCACAGAGGCCAAGGCACATTGCATCTGCACTGGGAGGTGACTGAAGCCAGACCTTTTGCAAGGGAATGCTGATTATTGTCATCTTCAGAAACTTCATGTGGTATTTCCACAGAAAATTACATGCTGAAAGGCAGAGAAATGACCCCAGTCCTGCAGAAACTGCCCACCCGGGCTGCACGAGGAGAAAATGGTGAATATATTTCAGTATCAGCACCATTCCACAGAACTGGGGCCCTGTTTGTGTGAATGCAAAATGGCTGGCTGGCTGATTCCAAGACATGGGAGGCAGAACAGAACACAAGTGATGTCAGAACTCCAGGTTCTGAGACCGAAACCAAAAGGAATTTCAGCAATCCAAATCCAAACCTGAGCTTCACTGGCTACCTGTTGCAACACCCGAGAGCCTATTAGCATAACCTGCGTGTTAATTACTACCCAGCCAATGGAAATGAGACTGTAATTCTGCTGCAGATTGCTTAAGTCTGAGATGTATCTGTAAAGCAGAAGGACAAGTCTGGGACTGGGAAAACATTCTGAAGAATTGCCTGAAGCGACGACCCACTTTCCTACTATTATTGTTTGAACTTCCAAATGATCCAAGGAACTGCTGAAGAACCTAAATTCTGCCCCATGGAAAGCTGCTTGGTTCAGCCATCCCAAGGGCTGTTTGTTTTGTTGGTACACCAGCACCTGATGCTGTCGTAAACATTGGCACAAAACCAGCATGTAATTAAAAAGCAGCACATGAAGTGATTGGCACTCTCACGACTTGCAGCCAAGCCTTGTTTCAACAAAAATGGCAAATATTCCTTTGCCTTTAAAGCACAACAGTGGCTGATTTCTGATGCACAGTGAAAAACTGGTTATTCAAAGGACTCCCCTCATTTCATGACAACCCAAAGCAGGTGACATGCAAAGACAAACTGAAGGTGGCAATAAGCACCAGTGCTGTTTGGGTCTGATGTACTGATGTTTGGGTCTGATGTACAAATGACTTCCCTTCTGGGTTGATTTTTTCCATAGAATGGTTTCCACTGAAACTCTATTAGGTCATAAATCTGGTTTTGAGTCAAAGCAAAAATAAACTCCTTATCAGCCCCTTCTTGCTCATACTGTTGGCATGAGAGATGTGCAACGAAAGCTGAAGTGTTGCAGTTGGTCCCCCACACAGAGTGTGTGAAAGGGCTTCTCAGCCCCCCCATGCACAGACTGCCTCTTTGACAGCCTCCTGAGCACTGCTCCAGCCACCTCAAGCTGCCTTTTTTTGCTTTCAAAAGCCCCTGATTGCAATTTATCTCCTCAGAGTGAAGTCAGTCTCCACCTGCTCTCACACGTGGCACTTGACTCAGTCATCTTCTCCAGCTATTATCTGAGCTCAGTTTACCTATAACCCAGAAGTGGATGATGGAAACTGTAATTGTTTAACAGCTTTGTTTTGCACAGGCATCACCAGGAGCCTGTGAAGTAGCCAGCCAAGCTTCCTGGAATTCTGCACGTTTATTAGCTAGTTTGGGTAAGCCCAGCT
Organism: Ceyx cyanopectus; assembly: GCA_013401355.1. Lineage (NCBI taxonomy): Eukaryota > Metazoa > Chordata > Aves > Coraciiformes > Alcedinidae > Ceyx > Ceyx cyanopectus. The sequence continues at coordinate 12,434 of VYZU01047549.1, read as the reverse complement.
GAGCTGCTGAAAACAATGCAATTTCTTTTTCTCTAACACCAGAGACAGGTTCAAACCCTTAAACTGTGTTCCTCCTCCTTTTCTATGTCCAATGCTTTCCCTAACTTGAGCATCCTGGGTGTTGATCCTGCTGTCCCTTCTCCTTCCATCAGCACACGGTGAATGCCACAGGCTGCTGGGAGTCTCACACCCTGCAATGAAGTTACAACACTGGGAGGCTGCCTGAAATAACTCAACTGACTCCATAGCTGGCCTGGGTGCAGGTGCCAGCCACCCCTGCAGCCTACAGGCTCCTTCACAGGCTAGAGAGCTACTTCCCAGAGGTTTACAGGGTTTCCTTGGCATTAAGAAGGCAGCCCATTGCAGTGAATCATGTCTGTAGCTGGCACACCACTCAGTGTTAGGCTGCCACGTGAATTCCATGCCAGACATCATTATCAGGACAAAAGCTGAAGGTCATGCCTGTCAATCTTGCTCTTACATAATGGTCTAACTCATCTGTAACATCTCAGCACCTTCTCCAGGGAACATTAGCATGAGAGGACCCTCATTCACAAGAGCTGGTGGTGCAGCCTTCACCAGGGAGCTGTATTTCCACTGCTCAGAGGAAAGTCAGCTGCTTTTCAAACTGAAGCACCAGGATTCCTAGCTGTGGAGCTGACAGATATTCCCAGTTGTGGAACTGGCAGACTGCACAACCTGACTTCCTAGTCACACTGGCCAAAGCCTTTATCAGTGTTCCTCTAGTGAGTGGAACTGTGCCTGGTGGGATTCTTCATTTGGTAACACTAAGGAATAAAATCCTAAAGGATATTTCCTTCATTTCATCATATAGAGGTACACACTCAGAGTCATTTCTACAGTGATCTGAAAGGAACTACAACAAAGTCAAGACAATCATCTAGAAAGTCCCACTTTTTTGCTGTCAACAGAGCATTGACAACTGGGGGTGATGGTTCTTGGGATGAGGCAGCTCTCCTCAGGACATCTATCATTGGCACGGCTCCACCCATGCTCCCTTGACATGATTTCCATCCATCAGAAAACACAATGTGCAGCCAAACCTGCCTTGCCCTCAAACCTTGCAGCTGGAAAGTGCTGCTGGCTGCCTCTAGCCAAATGAAACCCCTGAGACCCTGTTCCTGGGTCAGAGCTGAAGGTCCCCAGTGGAACAGGTAATGAGCACCAGCTTTAAGAAGCAGGCAGAGTGGTACACTATTAAATGATGTCACATCCCACGGATTCTGGCTCTGAGCAACGTCAGCCCAGGGTAAGGAACAGTTCACCTCTTAGTTTAAAGCCCTCTGCTTTGCAATCATTAACTAGGCAGCCACTGTGAAGATCTGATAAGGGGAAGGAACCACCTCCTGTGCAAATAGGAGCTGCTGGAGTCCCAGCAAGGACAGAGACTCACAACTGCTCCAGCCTCACACTCCATCCAGCAGGATCTCCCTACACAGAGAGAGGTGAAAGGGAGCTGTGCTACAGAGGTAGAACTGGGTTAACCCACACCAGCTGCTTAACTTCTAAGTCACAGAGCCAGGCAAATTCCCAGCTTTATTTTTAACAGGCACAATAGCAGGCAGAGAACGTGGATTTAGGGCTCTATCTCCCATATATTTTTAATTATGTTGACAAGTTTTAGCTTTGCAGGCCACTCCCATATTTAAAGAGAGATGAACGCATTATTTTGCCCCAATTAGACATGCAACCTCATTAAAGTAGGTCAGTGCCATATGTTACAAACAAATTAATGCTTTAGTGCAAACAGATATTTCCATTTGCCTCACTGCCCCAAGGGAAAGCTTCTACAGATTTTAACAGAAAAAAAAAACCAAAAAAAGAGGTTGAGGGGAAACACAAGGAAAAACTTGTTCCCAGGGAGGGTGGCAGAGCCTGGCAGGGGCTGCCCAGGGAGGTTGTGGAGTCTCCTGCTCTGGAGACATTCCAGACCCACCTGGATCTGTTCCTGGGTGACTTGGTCTAGGTGCCCCTGCTCTGGCAGGGGGGTTGGACTAGATGATCTTCTAGCTCCCTTCCCACCCCTGACATTATGATTCTATGGTGTTTTTTTTTCATTTCCCAGCACTGCAGAGATTAGCAGAACAGGCACAGAGGCAGCAGAAGACTGAGCTGCCACAGTGCAGATGAGCAGAAGAATCACATGGTAGGAAAGGGCCTCCAGGATCATCCAGTTCAACCTTCACCCCAACATCTCTAACCTCTAGAGCAACATAGCCACTGCTCACTTGCAGGGAAAGGGAGCCAGCTGGAGAACAACTCTCCCCAAGCTCCCTCATCAATTCCTGTGGAGAAAGGAGCCCAGGGCACTACCCAAACCCTGAGGTTCATCAATGCAGGAAGGCAGGATTTCTATCCAATACAGCTTAGCTTTGTCTGCCACTCACAGGGGAAGAGGCACCATTTTTAGGCCAGTTTTACCAGCCTGGTTCTCACACATCCTTCAAAGTCTGGACTGTCTGCTGATAGAAATATGCTCTCAGAGGATATATAAGTAACGTGGGAGGATCCCAGGCTGTCAGGGGTTGGAAGGGACCCTGGAGATCTTGGAGTCCAACCCCCTGCCAGAGCAGCCCATGGAATAGAATCTGATCCAGCACAGGGCACAGGAACAGCCAGGGGGGCTGGGAACTCTGCAGAGCAGGAGACTCCACAACCTCTCTGGGGAGCCCCTGCCAGGCTCTGCCACCCTCCCAGTGCAGAAGTTCCTCCTCATGCTGAGCTGGCACCTCCTGTGCTCCAGCTTCCAGCCACTGCCCTTGTCCTAGCCCAGGGCACAGTGAGCAGAGGCTGCCCCTCCTCCTGACACTCCCCCTCAGCTCTGCAGCAACATGGATTCCAGCCCCTCTCAGGCTGCTCTGCTCCACACTCCAGAGCCCCAGGGCTCTCAGCCTGTCCTCAGCAGGGAAGGAGCTGAACAGGACCCAGCACTGAGCCCTGGGGACTCCACCAGTCACAGCTCTCCAGCTGGGTTGAGCAGCAACACTTCTCCCCATGCCCAGGTTCAGCTCCAATGGCCTGAGGAGGGCAGTGAGGATAAGAAAGGACTCTGAACATAGCACTGGGGTTTCAGGTGATGGAGTCACAGACCCATGATTCCATAACCTGAAACATGAATGAAACCTAACGTAGGGTGGGCTGTAATTAACTGCACACATTTAATTATAAGCTCCACCAGTGCTGGAGCAGAACACAGATCTCAGTAACACCTATTGAATGGGCAGCAGAACGTGCACTCTTCCTTTCCTGGGGGAGAATTGTCCCTGTCTGCAGCACAGGGATAGAATTTACCACCCCACAGAGATGCTCTGAGGCTACCAAGGTGAGAACACCCAGATGCTCTGAGCATGACAAGAACCAGAGGCAGAGCAAGCAGCTGATTATCTGCTTGTAGCTGAACATTTTGAGCACTGGGGGAAATGAGCTGACCCCTGCACTGAAACATGCAGAAACCCCTCAGCACCACAGCACTCATTCAGTTCTCTGCCTAGCTGGACTCTCTGGAGGAGATCCTTGTCCCTCTGGAGCTGGGGGCCCCAGAACTGGATGCAATCCAATATCCCCTGTGTTAGCAACATGGGATGGAAAGGAGCCCTCAGAGCCCACCCAGGCCACCCCACCCAGTTAGTGCCACAGCCTGTGATGCTTTTTTCACCCAGTCTGTTCAAGCACTGTTTGTGGGAACAACACAGTAGGCTGTAGAGATTAAACCCCTCCCTAGATGCTGAACTCTTGTCCCTACTGACTTCCTAGACAGAGCAGAAGTGATGTCTGCTGGTTTCCCAGCACCTTATCTTTCAAAGAGTGGGTAGAGCTTGAAGAGTAGCTCTAAAAACCAGATTCACCAGAGAAAAATGTATGATAAACTGAGAGCACATTTCTTGCTCTCAAGGTTAGAATAACAGTTATATCATTTCCAAATATATAAGATTAATGGATTCCCCTTCATTTTCCTGCTTCAGAGGATGAACCTGCTCTGAATGGAAAGACTGGAGGGAAACTCGTGAGGTTATGCCCTGAGCTGCTGAGTTTACAATCACAGAACAATTTAGATCAGGCAGAACTCCCAACAACCCAAACCCCGTGCAAGAGCAAGGCCAACTTCAGAGTGAGATCAGCTTGCTCACCCACTCTTTTACTAGAGCCACTTGAAATTGGACATGGCAGTAGACAAGGGATAGGAGAAGAAATTAGTTACTCTTCTCCCTGCATTGCAGAATCCATTTGTTCTCCAGAGAAATACAGATTAGAGGGAAGCTTTCTACAGCCAGACTCCAACATGACTCTGGTTTGGTATGGGTAGGGTGCCCTGATTTTTAATGATCAGTACAACACATATTTTAGGGTTGTTAAGCCTGACAATGTCTTTAATTAGCCACCACATCAGAAGTGGGACACCTAGATTATTTCCAACACAAAGGAGTTAAGCTGTAGTGGAAGGATTGGGTGCAGTCTTCTTGGACTCAGGGATTGACTTAATCAAAATTTAACATGTAGGAAAGTAAGATATTCAGAAATTCATTCAGAAATTATCAGCAGCACTGTCTTTAATGCAACCCTATAGACTAGAGTGCTCCCATTCTTTTTAACTAAAACCAGCCTTTTTGAAGCAGACTGCTAAACTTTGAGTGCTGAGTTGAACTGGAAGCTGAGCTATGGACACAAGCAATCTGCAGTTCTATACTCTGATCAGGACATGATGCAAACCAGCTTGGAGTAGCCTCCAGGTCTGGCAGAGCTGCCAAAACACAGCCCACCACTTTGTCATCAGGACCACAGCAGAGCTGAAAGCTCAGTGGGAAAACTGAGAAGTTGAATCACCTTCTAGTGCAGCTCATTTCTGTGCTGGTAAGAGAAGATCTGTGAGGGATGAGCCACACCAACTCCATCCACCTTTGGCAGAGTCAGTGGTGCAACAGAGACACTCCAAAACAAAAGGTGATTAGAGCATTATAAGGTTTCTGAGCTGCATGACAAAGGGTGAGCTGTTCCTACACAACTGGTAGTAAGGATAAGGATTAAAAGGGAAGCTGCCCCCCTCACACCCTAATAAATGCCAAATAAATAGTTGGAGGTTTTTTAAGCTGTTCTTTGATTGTCAGCAACCAAGAACCACTGGCATCTTGGGTACATTATTCAAGCTCCAGCAGCACCACTCTGGTCATTCCCTGGCACAGATCTTTTCCTTGCTCCTTAAGCAGCTCCAGCCAGTCAAGGAGAAACCAGCTCAGGTAATCTTCATGTATTCTGGACCTTGCCCAGCACAGGCACTGATGGAAACAAAGCCATTTGACAGCAGAGCCCCTGTTAGGTTGAGGAGGGCAAGGAGTCATCATGGAGTGGAAGTTTTTTCTTAGAAGAGATGCTATCAAGCCCATGACAACCAACAGTGTCCATGCCACTAACTAACACTAAATACAGAACGTGCTGCTGTGTGATGCTCTGCATCAACTGCTTCAGCTGTGCTTTATTATTAGATCTTATTTAAAGGATGGCACAAGTTTCTGAACAGGCAAGTGGCAAGGAAGCAAAGCATGATAGGGTATTTTCATTTTCAGGCTCCTGATTGCAGAGCAATGTACTTTCAGCAGCCAACACTGACAATGAACTCAGTTCATGGATTTTTATCTGGGCTTGAAAATGGAAAGAAGCACTTGTAGCCAAACAACACATCTGAACAAAAGTCTGGCAGTGGAACTGAGAGAGAAAACTTCTGGACAAGGCACTACATTAGCACTTGCCATCCAGAGTCCTAGAGGCCAAATCCTGACAAGCTGCTACCTTCCCGAGGAAGAGAAATGGTCTGAAGAAATCTGTCATACCACTGGATGCCACTCACCATCACCCACCTGCCAGCAGCCCAAAGCAAGCTGCAGGAAGCAGGAGGAGTTTTCACCAATGCTTCTAGGGTAACACGTTGTAAAACACTAATGACCTCTTTGGGATTATTCCAAATACACTCCCCTGTTTTCTCCAAAGAGATAAAAAAAAACTGGATAAATACAAGAAACTAAAAGAAGAGAATGGGAACGGCAGCTTTCCTGACCTTTCTCTGTTTTCTCTATGCAATGTGTGTTCCCTAATAGTCATAGAATCATAGAATCATAGAATGTTTGGTGCTGGAAGGGACCTCCAAAGGTCATCTAGTGCAGCCCCCTGCAGTGAGCAGGGACACCCTCAACTAGACCAGGCTGCTCAGAGCCTTGGCCAACCTCCCCTGCAATAGCTCCAGGGATGGGGCCTCAACCACCTCCCTGGGGAGCCTGTTCCACTGATCCACCACCCTCAAGGGAAACAACTTCTTCCTGAGATCCAGTCTAAATCTCCTCTGCTCCCATTTCAACCCATTACCCCTCATCCTTTCACTGCATGCCCTTGGAAACAGTCCCTCTCCAGCCTTCCTGGAGCCCCCTTCTTTTCAGTTCTCAGGCTCTCCAGATGCAGAAGGCCAAAGGAAGGAGGTGCTTCTGAACCATGAAAGCAAACTTGCAGGCAGGCTGAGCTGCTGCCACTTCATTTTCCCAGGCATCTGTCACTGTATTCAGAGTTGACAGAAGTCTCTGTGATGTCCCTTTTAAACAGCAATTCCACTGCACACACCTGGGTAACAAGGCAGAGCAGTGACATCCATTTGGCCTTGCAGCACCAACCTTTGTGTCTCAGAGGAATGATGTCATCTATGGACATTGTTCTTCCCCCCCAGGGGAAAAAAAAAGTCTTTTTTTCCCCCCATGATCCAGTATGACTGTGCTCAAGCTCTCTGACTGAAGCAGCTTGGAAACACAATCAGAGTCTTCCAGCTACTGCTGGAAAATGGCACTTAACAAAAATGCCAGTGAAATGGCAGATCAAGCAGTCTGGAGGGGCTCTAGATAAGGATGTTTCAGAGTTACAGTTCTTCCCAGGGGTTTAGAGAAAAGAGATTTTGTTCTTAAGCAGCAGATTGAAATCTTGTGGATTAAACTGGAAAAAAACCCAAACATCTCAGGCTCTCTGTTCCTCTCTCTGACTGTTTAAAAGGCATTTTAAAATCCACTTCATATTCTCAGCCTTCCTGGGTGAGAACCCTCCCCGAGCCACCCTGCAGCAGAAAGAGGGAGCAATAACTTCAGGGTCTCTGTGTCTAGTTGTCACCCAGCCAATTTGTCAACAGAGGGGTATTTACCATCAGAGCTCTAGCAGCATAACCTGTTCTGGCATCATCACTGCACAGTCATTTTCTTTGACTATTCCATGGGAAAAAAAATCAACATGTTTACAGTGAATATTCAGGCCTTTGTTTCAGTCAAAGCTGCCACATTAGGAACCAGAGAAAGTGAAATTTCAATGAACATTTCTTAAAATGCTTATCCATCTTCCCTACCTCCTGCTGAAAGTGGGATTATTCCATAGTCCTTCCTATGGAATGAGTCCTCAGGACCTGTCTCCTTTCTGTTCCAGGCATAAACACTCTTCTGCACAAGGGCTCAACTGCTTGATCATTTTCTCTGATGCATACAGCAGGGCCAGGATTAAAGATGGTTTTTGACCTTTCCTATCTCCATAAAATACTTCAGGGTAGAGCCCAGATACAACAATTAGGGTACATTCCTTCTCTTGCAACAGAAGGAGACAGGTAAAGGTTTGATCCCAGTTACCCAGGCAACTGCAAACAGCTCAGCCTGCTCATGTTCATTAGAATTATTATCTTTTTTTCTAAAAAACATTCAATCCTGGAGTCTGCAGTGCTTCCAAATTAATTATAGATGTGGCATATATGCTGCAAAAAATAGTTTCTTCCTTTTCTGCCAGCCAAATTACCCATGAAAATGGACTTGCTTGAGGATCTAATTATTATAGGCTATTTTGGCAAAGCAGCCAGTATCACCTCAACCTGGGCAGCCCTATCTGCTGGGAATTCACTCGCCCCAGGTCTTTTGCAAAGAGCAAGACAGCTCAGAGCATGCATGGGGCAGGGGGGGCAGGGAGACTTATGGAAAGGGCTCTTCTTTGAGCTTCATTTCTGTCAACATGCTGCTGGAAATCTTCAGTAAGAGCTCAGAAAACGTGGGCTGTTGCAAGGGGGGATAATCCCCCCCATGCCAGGAGCTGGGATCTAAGCTCTTCAGAGCCTAAACAGCCAGTGAAAGGTAACAAAGGCAACAGCTGTTAGGTGACAGACCCATCTGCACTGCATTTTGAGGAGGAGTCATCAACAGCTGGCAAATGGGCACTTGGTGGATGCCAGGCTTGCCACCCTGGTAACTGTGCCAGGAGAAAATGTGTTTGCTTCCAGGTAGAAATGGGTTTTGCTCCTCTGGACCACGAGCCATTGAAGGTGGAGTAGGTGCCATAGCCTGTCTTGTAGGAGGACTGTGTGAAGGGTTGTCCCTTCCACCTTGGTGCTGCTGTGCAGGGAGCTGTCCTGCTGGGACAGAGAGCAAATGCCAGCTGCAGCTGGCAGGCTGCCTTTCCAAAGGGCAGGCCACCTTCACTCCAGCCCAGCAGCAGCTGTCTGCACACCTTCATAGGCCTTCAGACACTGGCAGTGGCACTGAAAAGGTAAAAGGTGTTTTGCTGCTCTCAGCAAACTGGCCTCTTCATTGTCACAGGATCACAGAATGTCAGGGGTTGGAAGGGACCTAGAAGATCATCTAGTCCAACCCCCCTGCCAGAGCAGGGGCATCTAGACCAAGTCACCCAGGAACAGATCCAGGAGGGTCTTGAGTGTCTCCAGAGCAGGAGACTCCACAACCCCCCTGGGCAGCCCTTGCCAGGCTCTGGCACCCTCACTGGGAACAAGTTTTTCCTTGTGTTGACCCTCAACCTCTTGTGCTCCAACTGACTCCCATTGCCTCTTGTCCTGTCACTGGATGGCACTGAGCAGAGTCTGGCTCCATCCTCCCTACACTCACCCTGAACATATTGATAGACATTGATGAGCTCCCCCCTCAGTCTCCTCTCCTCCAGGCTAAAGAGCCCCAGCTCTCTCAGCCTCTCCTCAGCAGGGAGATGCTCTTTCCACTCCCTTCAGCATCTTGGTGCCCTGCACTGGACTCTCTCCAGCAATTCTCTGTCCCTCTTGACCTGGGGAGCCCAGCACTGGACACAACACTCCAGATATGGCCTCCCCAGGGCAGAGTAGAGGGGCAGAACATCTCTTGACCTACTGACCACCCCCCTATTAATCCACCCCAGTCCCCTACAACTTGCCCTTCCCTGTAGGAACTCAAACACAGGAGCTCAGCTGGCCTGAGTGAGCTCAAAAGAGCTCGGCTCCTGCAGACAGCCCTGCTGAGACACAGCAGGACTGGAAGCTGAGGTGAAGGAGAATGAGACTGGGTGTTTAACACAGCTTGTTAATCCTCTGACAGCAGTCAGAGCTCTCAGTTGCTACAGCCCCAGGCCACCATTCAGCCACCTGGAGATGATGACACAGCCCAGCCCAGCCCTCCCTCCCTGCACATCTGAAACAAAGGAGCAGGGAAAACACACACACACACACACACACACACACACACACACACACCCCCACACACCCCCACACACCCACACCCACACCCACACACACACACACCCACCCACACACCCACACACCCCCACCCCCACACACACCCACCC
>VYZU01047524.1:57425-95644 GCA_013401355.1 Ceyx cyanopectus | reverse complement strand
TTAAATAATAATAATTACAATTTACATAATAATTTACAATTATTATTATTAATTATTAATAATAATAGTGAAAAACAACCAAAGCAACAAAAAAGACCCACCAAAACCAACCAACCGAACAAAAACACCAACAAAAAACCACATACACACAACACCAAACCCTAAACACCACCAGCAAAGAAACAAACAAAAAAACCAAACCAGTAGAAAATTAAGGTTTTGTATCATTAAATCTTTAATTTAGGGTACAATTTATAGTTGGTTTAGTTGTTCTGTGTGAACAGGTGGGGACTTGGTGTCTGTGGCAGCAGGGAACAGCATCTATTGGTGGGCCCGGCCTGGCCAGAGCGGGCCTGGACTGGAGCCCAGAGCTCTCTGTTGCCCTCCCTGGTGTCTGCTAGACAAAGCACTGACCTGTCTGGGCAGCTGGATGCTAGCTCTGCTTCTTGGCATTGTCTGCTGGACCCTGTGCACATACCTTTAGATCTATTATTCTTTGGGTCCCCTGGGACTGTGTCTCCCATGTTCAGCTAGACATCTTCAGCTCCTAATTTAGCCCAAGGTCATGAAGAATGGATGCTGCTGGTCGCAGAGGAGAATGACACTGCTAAAACAACAAACAGCGAATATTTCTCTTTTATTTTTAGCTTCTTTCCTGTTTCCCCGTGGCTGCTGACCTTGTCACAAAAGCTTCCTTTCCACTTGCTTTGTTCAGCTGGAGCATCTGGGGGTGGACTTGTCACATTTCCCTTTATGAATAAAGGAGAATTAGCTCGAACTCCCTGAGAAATTAGAACTCTGAGGAGGTTACAGAAAGACATTTCATTTTCTTCTGCAAACACCCCCCTGAGAAGATAGGTGCTCTGTAGCTAGGTGATTGGGCAGGCAACATTCCCCTATGGGCAGGGCTGTCCAGTGGCAGGACAGACAGAAGACTTTATAAATATGTTAAGGGTGAGTGTAGAGAGGATGGAGCCAGACTTTTCTCAATGTCGTCCAATGACAGGACGAGGGGCAATGGGTGCAAGTTGGAGCACAAGAGGTTTAGGCTTAACACAAGGAAGAACTTTTTCTCAGTGAGGGTGGCAGAGCTCTGGAACAGGCTGCCCAGGGGGGTTGTGGAGTCTCCATCTCTGGAGACACTTAAGACCCGCCTGGATCTGTTCCTGAGAGACTTGGTCTAAGTGATCCTGCTCAGGCAGGGGGGTTGGACTAGATGATCTTCTAGGTCCCTTCCAGCCCCTAATTTCTGTGATTCTGTGATTCTGTGAGTCTGGAACCAGACACTTCATGTATCTCCTCCACCACCTCAGCAGCACAGGACTGAGTCAGCATTAGTGCCCTGTAGTAGTTAATGGCCAAATGAGTAATTAGGACTTAACTATTTAATTCCAAAAGGGGTGATGGTGCAGGATGTTTTCCCTTGATGTGTCATGTGGTTTCTTGCGCTCTCCTTTCTGTTTTTAATTTCTCTTTGAAGTGAGTTTGAGTCATGAAGGACTGAAAGGAAAAAAAAAATACAACCAGTGATTCAATTTCCTTATTTCTTGCCCTGTTCATGTACTGACCAGACACCCTTCATTGTCTTAATTTCCAGTCTCCTCCCCCAAACTCCATTCAATTCCTGATTTTTTTTTGGCTTATGGTAACACAATAAAACCCATCCAATGATTCATTTAGGCTTAGTATTTCCTTTTTTCTCCCCTGAAGGTTAGCCAATTCTCATTAATATAAGTTATCCTTGGACAGGTAAGTTTCAGCACATGCTGTGCTGAAATCAAATATTAGGCACTACACAGGGTACCCAATCTTTCAGGAGCAATGTGAACATGTGTAATTAAGAATTATCTTTTTCTTTTATCCTTCTGGGGATTTGTTGGAGTTGAGAAAAAGATAAAGGTTGTCAAAAGCCAATATCCTGTGTGTTTGTTTTCTCATTATCATCATGCTGCCTGAGGGTTCAACAGAACTGGCATGATTTCACAGTAATGCATATTGTGGCTCAGTCCACAGTGTCACATTATCATTTTCACTACAACATCAGTTGTATCAATGTCAGATAAGGCATGAATTATCCATATTTTTCTCAAAATGTTCTGTTCTTGGCACATTTGTGTGTATTTTTTTAAAAAGATACTGCCGAGATCTCTGGTGAGGGGTTCTAATTCTACTTAAGTGTAATTAGGAGGTCCTGGCTCCAGTGACAGCACCCAAAAGATGGGATTTTGACCACTGTCCATCTGGGATATCAGTCTTTCATGTGAAATCTTTTAGTTGTACAAGTACATGCAATTCAGTTGTCCTTCTGGCTCAGTGAGTAGTGAGTGGTACCCACAGCTTCCACTAAGAGTCCTTCAGCAGGGTGTCTACATGCCAGACCTGCACTTACAGATTCTGTGTGACACCCTGTGCAACTTTCTCCCCAGTTTAATATGCATTCTATTTAAACTCCTCTTTATTTTCTTCTCCTAGGTATTACGACAACTTTACCCAGTGCACAGAACGTGAAGCCAACAATGCAAGTTGCTTCTGGCCAAACCCCCTTGCAGAGGGATTTATCACTGGAATTCATAAACAATTCTTTTCAAATTGTACTTCAGAAAAGGTTCACTGGGAAGATCCACCAGATGAAATTCTCATAACTCTGATCTTGATCCCAGTCACCTTGACATGTGCCATGATAACACTGGTAGTATGGTGCAGCAAGAGAAGTGATACCCTGGTGTAAGTTGTTCCTCTGGGCTTGCTTTTTCTCCATTTCCTTCTTCATAGAACACAAAGGAGGATGCAGAGAGAAACCTGACGAAGATTTCAGCTCTGCTGAAATGGAATCTGTGAGATACTGAGACAGAGACAATTCTCCTGTGATCAGAGCTGCCTGCTGCTGCCAAAAGTCACTTCAGAGCTTGGCCTTCACTGTGCAAAGCTCTGCTTCTCTGGAGTCTCATCATCATGGAATTCAGAAGCAGCTGGGAGAGCCCCAGGCAAATGGACCCCTTAGCTGCAAAAGTGAAGTTGTTTACCCATGGGTAAAGATGGTTGCTAAAGCAAGTTTAGCAGAACTATATGAAGTGTGTGGATGCAGAGTGTAAGGGGAGCTGGTGTGTGCACAGTGACTGCAGGGGAGGTCAACCCTCCTGAGTGTTTCTACTGAACACTTGAGGGTCTCATCTGTGAACTCTGTGACCTGGATGGAACATCCCTGGCAAAGGAATTTAACATGGATGTATTCCTGGAAGCTAGTCAAAAAATTATTGTGAACTGGAAGTACTGTCCTGGAAAAGGAATAATTTGTGTCCAGTGCCTATCCCTACAAGAAAATTATCATGCCACGTTATAAAACACTTTATAAAATGCCTTTAAGCACGGCTGCTTCGAATTATATGGCTTACAAACACACTCTGGGAACATATACAGGTCTTATTGTATAGAGCTGGAAAATGAGAGGAAACTGGTCGATTAGAAATATACTAATGAGTAATGAAGAAACCTTCATATGCCAAACTCTTTTATTTTTCCTTTTTTATAATTATTTGTGACAACTTGTGTTCAATGTATACTTCCCACGCCCACTTCAATTTGTGCAAATGATAACCTACAAATAAATATAATTGTCATGTTGATTGAGGTGCCTTTCAGAGTATTAATTTTAAACATAAATACTTCTTCATCCCTTGAAAAATGTGGGACCTAAAGTGTAACTGTTAAACCTTGGAACAGACATAGGAGGAAAGAGAAAATTTTACTCAGAAATCTTGTTCTATAAAGTTATTCCTGAGTAACAGTTTAGAGTAACAGTAAAGATTAATATGCCTAAAATAAGAAAAAAATAAAATTATATGGTTGTGTTGTAAACCCTTTTCTGTCATTTCACAAAATACCTTTCAGTCAAATGGTCTTCTATTATAAGTAAGCAGTATCTGTTACAAGTGACTCTTCATTTTTCCATACCTTCTGCACACAAATAAAATACAGGTTAAATGGTTAAGTAATGGTGCTTAATATCTGTGCTAGTTGGATTTTCTCCTTTCTCCTCGCCCAGTGTTTGAATACTTAGGTCTGTTCCTAAGAGATGCATGTACAGGCTTGAATCAAATTAGAACTGACTCCTTTCTTTATATGAAGATAGATAATGAACACCTGTAGTTGTGACAAACCAACCAGCTGAAACTCTTTTGTCTTCAAATGCTTTCAAAAGGTTTTTTCATTACCCTCATGTTAGAATGATTCTGTTGTTCCCTGTGTATTTTTACAATTATACTTAATCATTCTGTAGATTTTAGCAGAAAATTATGCTTGGTAATTTTATTTTTTTTTAATGGAGACACAGAGAGCACAATCAGAAGCATTTACCTCACCCTTCCTTATCAATGCACCAAGGGATATTTGCCAATACTTGCTTATGGCAAGGTGTTTTATTGGAAAGAAGTCCCAAATGTTTTGTTCTTAACCATCTTTTTAACTGCATTTCAGTAACTTTTTTTCCTCCTTTGGACTCCGTCCTGTCCATCCATCCATCCTTTTGTTAAATAAATAAATAAATAAATAAATTTGGTTTAGTTTCCTACTTAAATATTCTTTTCTATATTAAAATGTTTTAGTCCACAACAACTAGTGGTGAAAAACCCGAACCATTAATTTTATCCAGAAGAGTGGTTAAATATTTCATGTATCCACATATTTGTAGTGTTTTAAGGAAGAAAACTACTGCAGTGTCCAGTTCTTAACAGCTGTGTATGTCAGTAGGGAACTAGAATGGTAACTGTTGGATCCTTTGGTAACTTGTACTCCATGTTAGCGAGAGCTGTGGTTATTTTCCACTGCATGGATCTTGCTACCATTACCCCAAAGCCTGTTTCCATTGCCAAGAAAATAACATTTGGGACCAAGGTCTGTCTTGCTTTGTAATTGCAAATTAATTGTACGTTACAACAGTCTCAGAGAAAAATCAGAAGAGCTTCAAACAGAAAGAAAATAACAGATTCAAATTCCTTCCTAGAACTGGAAGAGTGGGTGATCCAAGAAGAGACGTAATCGTCTTGATAAACAACTTGATGATATTGCTTAAGTGCTCTGTCTCCTGGGATTTTTTTGCATTCAGGAACAGCTGAGAAAGTGTGTTTTTCCACAGGACAAAGAGCTGGCAGAAGATGATGACTAGGAGGAGCAAGACAAAAGCTTGGCTGCCCTCTCTTTCAAGAAAGACATCAAGGATTAAGTCCAAAGGCTGAAAGGAGTTACTGAAGTGCAGTTAAAAAGATGATTAAGAACAAAACATTTGGGGAATTCTTTCCAATAAAACACCTTGCCATAAGCAAGTATTGGCAAATATCCCTTGGTGCATTGATAAGGAAGGGTGAGGTGAATGCTGCTCCATTCTGCTCTCTGTGTCTCCACAAAGTTCATGCAGAGGAAACCCCCTCTTTCACTCCATCTTTCACCTCTGGCATCCCCACAGCTAAAGGAATGCATCTGGTGTAAATGCCTCTCCTTCTGTAACCTGGATGTCCAGGTGAATTTACAGGGACCCCCAGCAGCTGTGCCCAGTGCATGGCCATCAAGGTCAGGGACAGACCCCTGTGTGTCCAAGGCATAGAGACTGTCTAGGGGCCAGCACCAAAAAGGCCATCCTCCAAAGGCTCTGGGAAGGCAGTGTGTGGAGCTGCAGTGCATGGGGTTGTGCACGGAGCACCACCCAGCAGTGTCCCAGGGCAGGATGAAAGGGAGCATCCTCCCGTGTCCTGCTGCCAGAGCTGGGCTAGGGGAAGCCTGAAGGCATCCAGCAGGATGAGGTGCCTGGAAGTTCTCTGCTACAAAGCCAGCTGCCAGCAGGGCCACCTTCCAAGTTCATCTCATGTTCACTTGGCTGCTCCGGGAAGCCCTGGAGATGGACCTAGTTTGAGGGAGAACAGGGCTTGGGCATCCCCTGGGTGGTGTGACCAGCTTGTGGGAGTAGGGGACAGGTCTTGCTGCCTTGCTCAGGGACAGACCATAGCCAATGCTTAGGTCAGGAAGGAATTTTCCCCCAGAGCAGATTGGCACTGGGCCCCTGGAGTTTTTTGCCTTGCTCTGCAGCATGAAGCATGATACTTGTCAGGGGAGGGCTCCTCTGCTTGCTTTGGGCTGGGTTACAACCTGCTGCTCATGCACCACAAAGGTGGCCTCTTGTGTCCTGCAGCTGGGGGAGAAGGCTTTTTTCCCCCCATGACCCTGGAGGTTTTTTGCCTGCCTCTGTAGCACTGAGCACAGCCCCTGGCCAGTCCTCCTTTGAGCCACTTGGACCAGGTGCTGCTGCTCCTGCTCCATGAAGGTGGCCCTGGTGCCCCACACCTGGGGGGAGGAACCTTTCCAGACTCCCAGGGGTGGGGAGGCTTCTTGGGCACCTTGGAAGGTGCTTCTTTTCCTCTGGAGCACTGAGCACAGCCCCTTGTCAGGGATTCTTTGGACCTTTTTGGCTCAGATCTTGCACCTCCAGGCACCACTTGTGCCCTGGCTCTCTTGGGCTCTCTTGCCCAGTTCAAGCTTGTAGCAGGAGCGAGCTCTGCTCTTCCCTGGGCTCCATTTCCCCACAGGGTTCTTGCTTGTGCACAGCATCCTCTGCTTGGAAGGGCTCCTGCTTTTCTGCCCCATCACAGCTTCCACTTTCCAGCTCTCCCTGAGACTGCAAGACAAGCACTGGGCAGCACCTCAACACTTCTCGTGCAGCACTGGCCAAGAAGCACAGCAGTGGTTTTGGAAGGCAAAAAATGTGTGTGTCATCAATATGTGTCCTATTTGTGAAAATATGCTGTGGTCCCAGACATTTCCTCTTCTTTTTTTTTGTGTGGTCAGTACCAATGCTTCTTCCTCACATTCTCTTCAGGAAACAGGCTCTGCTTTGCCTGTATTCCTGCTGCCACTTGCTGTGGCTCTGTGTCTTTGCCAGACTCAGACTGCAAAGGGATGTTTTTTGAATCTAAACTGAAGAATGGAGAGCCTGCACATGCCTTGTGTTAGTGCTTGTGAGCATCATCTCTGAAATGGATTTATAAAAGTAACATATTCTATAAAATAAAGTAAAATGAAGTAAAATCCTGTTTCCACTTGTAAGATTTTTGATTTGTGTCCTTGAATGTGTTTTTAGAATTGAAAAAACCTGGTATTTCAGGCATACAATGGTCTTGTTATATCATTAATTGAGAGAGGAGATGAGTTGATCACCTAGTCAACTGCCTGATGACTTCAGGGCTGACCAAAAATTAAAGCATGGCATTAAGGGTGTCATCCAAATGCCTCTTAAACACTGACAGGGATGGGGCACTGACCACCTTTCTAGGAAACATTTCCAGGTTTGACCATCCTCCTCAATAAAGCAATGTTTTCTCCTGTCAAGTCTGAACCTCCCCTGATGGTTGCAGCTTTGATCCATTCCCACTTGTCCTGGCACTGGATACCAGGGAGAAGAGCTCAGCACCTCCCTCTCTGTTTCTCTTCCTCAGGAAGCTGTAGAGAGCACGGAGGTCACTACTCAGCCTCCTTTTCTCCAAACTAGATTAACCCAGTGCCCTTTGCTGCTCCCCAGAGGGCATGACTGCCAGCCCCTTCACCAGCTTTGTTGCCTTTGTCTGGACTCATTCATGTACTTTAACATCCTATTTTAATTGTGCAGCCAAATTTACAAATTGCATTCCTGTACTGTGATCTCCCAGAGGACAGGAATACAATTAGTGCAGCTATAGTGAATTATTTCAGGCTGTGCTACCTCAGCATGCCCATGGCCCTGTGAGGGCCCTTTGCAGTGAAGGAAGCAAAGGATAGAATACTCAATGGGATAATCTGCAGGATAATTAGTGAGATAATCGCCTCTTTACACCAGCTGGTTATGCTGTGTTTAATTCATTGCAGGATGTGGTTTGCCCTGTTGGCTGCCAGGACACACACTGCTGATTCTTGATAGGCCAGCTGCCTCCCAGCTCCCCCAGATCCCTTTCTTCAGGGCTGCTCTTCAGCCCCTCCTCTCCCAATTTATACTTGTGCCTGCTGTTATTGAATTCCACCTGCCTGACAGATGGGTGATTTCCTATAGCAGGGAATGAGACTTAGGATCATCCCCTTCTTTGGCTGGTGTAGGGGGTGTTTCTGCCTATCTAAATGTTATTTATCTGTGGATCCTGGTGGCAGTTTCTATTTGGCTCCAGTGCAAGACAATGTGTAAGTAATACTGCAGTGCTGGACATTATTTTGCCTTTTAACCATCAAAGGCATAAGGGTACTTCATTCCCAGAGAATGAAAGATCTTCATCTGAATTAGCTGAATTTGCAGTGATGTGATTCTTTACTTGCTGTGTGCGTTGGGAGGATAAGGATGACTCGTTGCTTCTGAATGCAAGGAGAATGAAGCTCTGTAGGTGTTGAGACAGAAATACCTGAGAGCATACAGGTTCAGTTCAAGAATCCATGTTTCTGCTACTCTAATAGAACTTTGTAAGAATGAGCTGAGACGCAAAAGCAGCTCAATGAATTTGATAAGATATGTAGATTTTCTGCATAATAGGGAAACGGAGCTACCGAGAGTTAGAGAGTACTAGAGGCTCTGGAGCAGCAAGGCTACTACCTTGTTTTTAGGGAAACTCTCAGCAGAACATTTAGAAAAAAGACAAGTAGTAATGGTGCACAATAGGCATATTCTGTTGACACCAAATTGATGAAGACAATGATGAAGGCCTGATGAAGGCCTCTAGCCTGAGCTTTCCCTGCAAGAGATTGGAAGAAGCCCCTTTTGTTATCCTTGATCTCCCTTGCCAGGTTGAGTTCCTATGAGGCCTTAGCCTTCCTAGTTACCTCCCTACATCCTCTGACAACAGTCTTGTGCTCCTCCCAGGTGGCCAGCCCATCCTCCCATGATCTGTAGACTCTCTTCTTCCACTTCAAGGATGATTAAGGGTCTGGAACACATGTCTTATGAGGAAAGTCTGAGACCTGGGGCTCTTTAGTCTGGAGAAGACTGAGAGGGAGTTTAATAAATGTTTATAAATATATGAAGGCTGAGTGTCAGGAGGACGGGGACAACCTCTTCTCACTTATGCCCTGTGATAGTTAAAGAGAAAATGGATGGAAGCTGGAGCACAGCAAGTTCCATCTCACACGAGAAGGAGCTTCTTTACTGTAAGGGTCACAGAGCTCTGGAACGGGCTCCCCGGAGAGGTTGTGGAGTCTCTTTCTCTGGAGATTTTCAAGACCCGCTTGTATGTGTTCCTTTTTGATCTCTGCTAGATTATATTATATTACGTGGTCCTGCTCTGGCAGGGGGGTTGCACTTGAAGATCTCCATGGTCCCTTCCCACCCCTGATACCCATGTTCTTTCATTCAACCTTTGACTGTGAATTCAATAATGGAATTAACCCATTGTTCTAGTAAAGATATTTTTTCCTGTTTCTGGAAACTCACTATGTGATTAATAAATAAAAATGCAACATTTCTTCTCCCCATGTGATTGCTAAGAACTACACTCAGGTTCTTCAGTTCCATGTAAAATGAACAAAATGCAAAGCCATATATTGGGCTTAGATCCATACACTCAGCAGCCACTGAAAAGGTTTCTAGAAGATAATACTTAAAGACATATGCTGTCCTTTCCAGAATCTGCAACAGAATTCCAGTTGTTCTATACTGCAGTTTTGCTATCCCTGTATTCTGAGTACAGGATTCAAAGCTTAACTTTACAGCTATTTCTGCTCAACTACGAATTGAAAAAAATAAGACAGCTGTTTTGTAGCATTTTGCAAGAGAGGAATGGGTTCCAAAGCAAAGATATCGTAAACTCCCTGAGAATACTGAAATATAGTCAAATTACATTTGGATCCAGTTTTTCCATTACAAATCCCATAGGAAATTGTAGTTTGTAGATGGGAGGTAAAGGTCTCCACAAGACATGATCTTTGTGGTCCAGGAAGAGGTTTTTATGAAAAGAGCAACTAAGATTTTATTGCTTTTCTCTGCATGCCTATGTTTCTCTCTCACACACACTCCAAGTCATCCTCCAATTTATCAAGCAACCACTATTTTAAAGGGATCTTTTAATTACTGTACAATAAATGTAATATTTTAAAATAAATATACCATTTAATATATCTTTGCTTGCTTTTGTAAGCTTTTCATTAACTGCTTTGTCTTAACTGCCCCATCTTTGGGCAACAGAAGCAGGTATATTGTGGCCTAAAGCCCATGGAAAAATAGTATATATGCCCTTCAAGATTTGTTTTCATTTTTGACAGAAGTGAATAATATTTTTTTCTCCTATAATAAGTTACAACAGAAATGTGGTTCCATGTATAGCAGTGAAAAATATCCATTAAAGTGTCCATCACAGTAATTGTAATTGTTGTCATCTATACATAAGTCATCACCAGTTATCTAGCACCATTAGTTGTATTTCTCATACCTTTATGGATTTCTAGAAGACTATATTGGCAGATTATGAAATATCACAGGGTTCTTCCTGATACATTGCAAATAAGAAAAAGTTTCATTAAAACTCCCTGTCATTCAGTCTCACTTAAATATTAAGAATTTTTTTTTTAATTATTATGTTTGTATCACTGATTATGAACATTCCAAGGGAATCTTTATGTTCCTTACATAACTGTCTGAATCCTTACAGAAAACTAGACAAATGCAAGAAGAGATTTTGCCACTTTAAGGTAATAACAAAATCACAGAACACAGTGGCTGCTTCTGGAAGTCCCTCTTTGCTTATGGGAACAAAATATACCCAAGTTACAGTTCTGAATTAATCTAATTATAATCACTTCTCTAGCTCTCTTATGTGCCTCTTTCCCAAGAGATATATTATTTTATTTCCAAAGGGGTCCTGAGAGAAACAAAAACATCAACAGCAGTACTGCAAAACAAATGATTCACTGAGCTGTCCAATCCAACCCTCTACACTATAATACTTCTGTTTTAACTGCTGCCAAGTTTGCATGTTTATTATTCAGAAAAAGTATGTTTCCTCTCATAGCTAGTCTGTGAGAAGCTAACATTTAACTTTTCTTAANATCAAACTTGCAGTGTCTGGAAATTTAAGGTTACTAGTGGCCTGAAAAATAGCTACTACTTACAAAATCACTGTAGCAATCAGTTTTTGGATCTTGGTTTCCCTGTAATTTACAGCATGATTTATAAGACAGTTCACAAGAAAATCTAGGGAAGTGCAAATTTAATGGGAATTTAGAATTGTGTATATTGGGTTATGTAAGCCTGTGAATAGGCAATCAGGACCATGACCAAAAAAAAATAAAAATCAGATTTCTTACTGAGAAATGTTGAAAATGGTGAAGGAAAAGTTTACAAGGAAAGTCAATATCTAATCCACAGTTATATGTAGTTTGTCCTTTTGTAAAGCTGTTACCTTTCTAAACATTGTTTCCCATAAGATGTCAGCAAAAATATCTTGAGGAATCTGGGGGCATGTTGAAGCCAACACAGTCCAATAATATAAATATCATTATAAACTTTGATAACAAAAATATGCATTTTTTAAAAACTAAAAAAAAAATAAATTAACAGCACCGGTCCCAGTATGGACTCCTGAGTGTCAACTTGTGACTGTTCTCCATCTGAACATTAAGACGTTGAGGGACAATAAACCAAGATTCACTTGCAGATAATTTTTTCAGCCATCCCTTTTATTTGACATCTAAATCCCATGTATTTCCCTCTTCAAAAATAAAACTTTCCAACACTCTTGTCTAGCTGGGACTGCTAGGACACACATCAATAATTTCTACATTGTCAAACACTTGGTGCAAGAAGCAAATTACTTGGTTTGGAAGTTCTTCAAATGGTAATATCCAGTGGTCTTTTAATGTCTTTCAGCCACCAAAAACATAAGGAAAATTTCCCCACAGCGTTCAAGGATTCATTTGTGATGGAACTCAAAACTCTGAATTAAGATTATTAAAGCTGAATTAAAAATGCACCATTAAAAAATCATAGTACATGAATCACAAATGGTAAGAACCTACCATCAGTGGCAGGTTCATTTTTCCATGCCAACGAAGTGCAAAATAAAGCCAACTTCTGTTAGATACTCCCCATACTGTATGGCTGACCATTTGGAAATTACATCAGACCCAGTTAGTCTTCCCATTCCCTTGGCTGTATCCTCACTCACTGAAAGAATGCTTCTTAAGAGACACCATGAATTGTGTTTTGGTTTGGTTTTATTCCAAGGCTCTTTTTTTTTTTCTTCTGGATAGTACATTACAGAAGGGGAAAAAGAACTGAAACATTCCATTTATAAGAAATACTTGGAAGACCAACAACCACATTTTTCACTCCAATTATTTATCCTCATGAGCTAGAACAGCTTATATTCAACAAAGAGACTGATGATTCTATTTTTGCCTGTGAGCTGGGTGGTCCTGTTGGTTATTGCATTTGCCTTTCTTCTCTAAACAATTTAATTTGAATAATAACTTTGGGCACAGCAAAATATGAGTATGATAAATTCAACCTACTTGTCTCTACTTTTGTTTAATACACTGGAGAAATTTGGAAACCAAGGGAAAATATCAGTATAGAACTATTATTGCATACATTAATTTTACCAATATAATGAAAATTTCATTAATACTTACACTGAGCATATGATTTTTCATATCATGCTTCTTACAGCTGCTGTAAAACTTGCATGAAGGTTTGCACAAGCTAGAAAATGTCATCTCAAGATGACCCTCAAGAAAACACACGACCATTTCTTTTTGACTTCTTCTTACATACCTGTTTCTAACCTACCTAGAAGTCAAGATAAAGGGGGATAGATATAATTTTCCATCTGGTAGCATGCTATTAATACCAGCAATATTTAAAACAACCTTAAATACTGATTGGTATATTTTGGGATGCCAAAAGTTTGTAAGACTTTCTAATCTGCGTTGAGTGAAGAAATGCAGTGGTGAATATAATGACATTTTTTTAAAGTTTTTGAGACAAAATGAATGCTAATCTCTTTAAAAGATCTTATGACATTTACACACTGAGGTCCAAAAGGAAAGTGCTTGTTCTTTGAATTCTCCAGACTGCAGAGTATCTCCATCATTAGATTCAGAGGCATTTGAGTCTAACAGAGATGTGTACTGGAAAACCAGGAAGAATCAGATCCAGAACTGTATTTCTTTGTCTGTTCATAAGACAACAATGTAAACCAACTGTAAATATACACTTCTCTGCTTCTTATCACACTTCTCCCAGAACCTTCTCATTACTATCGGGGTGATTTTAATCTGCACACTTAACATCCAGAGGAGGAAAACTTTAAAAGTACCTTGTCTCACCAGCCAGGGAGCTGATCCTCCCTGTTACTGCTGTGAATGCAAAGGAGTCCAACTCTAACCTCTTATCACGAAGTATATGGTAATAAATGGGGAAAAAAAATAATATTTTGTAACACTCAATAAAAACCATACACTTAGAGAATGCAAAACTCAGTCAGAACCTGTACAATTACCTCACCACTACTTCAGTGAAATCAAAACTTTCCCATTGAGACATACAGCTCACTTAAATCCAAGCTTCTTTCCAGTCATTTGGAATTGGAATGATTTAATGTGTCATTGCCTTCAAAATTGATTCCTAGTCATGTTCATAACAAAAACGCTTCTTTCTGCAATTTGATAAAGTACTTATTTTTTTTACAGCAGTTAACAAAATATGAAAATTTTAACAGCCATCTCCAGCTCTATGTGACAAGATCTGTAAGTAATGGTGTTATAGTGCTCTGATCAAATATTCAGCAGATACACCATTCACACACAGTCACGAAGAGGAGTCTCCATGAGGTCTACACAACCTATTAACCCAGCTGGAAAACAGCAGCACATCCCTCTGCAGCTAAGTTACAGTCCTATTAAAGGGAAGGGAGAAATAAGGTAGTCTTTTGCATACTGATGGATCTAGGCTTTCTTCAGTTGTTTTTTAATGACTAAGTTGATGTGTTTGCATGAGGTAAGCAATTGTATCATAATTTTTTAGTTTTCAAAGTGAATCTGTGCTAGTACAAGTACCTGTGTGCCCCCACTCAATGTATATACACATATGCAGTCCACTGGTGTGCTCTCCAAGAATACTGCATTTGGTTTCCAAGCCAGTCAACATATTTCAGTTTTAAGCAGCTATGTGTTATAAAGCTGCCACTGTGGTAATTTTGCATCTTTAATGTTACTGAAGCTGTCAGACAAAATCTGTATTCTCAGCTCTGCAGGAGAATCAAGATGACACAAAACCCATGCGAATATTAATCACAGAAGGAAAAAGCAATGGCAGTTTTCAAATACATAGGGCTGTACTTTAACAGGCATAGACTCTTTATTTCTCCCTTCTTAGACCATTGATTGTTTAAACAGAATTCTAACAGCAAAGAAAAATAACAACAAAACCAAACACAAACAAAATAAAAAAATAGACAAATGGACTGAATCCAGAAAATTCTTCTTGCATGTATTTCCCATTGATTTCTTAATTGCTGTTGTTTTGAAACATTAGCTTGTTGTAAATATATTCTACATACTCAGTATTCTTGAAGTAACTTGTAACCTTTCACATTTTTATCCTTGCAATATCCCGCTGAGACTATTTCCTTTTCAGACAGGGCACTGCAGACTAGAAGACTTAGGTCCATGGGAGCATGATGAACATCTTCTATCATTTAAATGCCAACTTCGCAGCTGAGGGAACTGGTTGAAGGGAAGAAGCCAGAGAGTTGTGGTCAATGGGATGGAGTCTAGTTGGAGGTCTGTGACTAGTGGAGTCCCCCAAGGGTCAGTACTGGGTCCAGTATTATTCAATATTTTCATCAATGACCTGGATGAGGGGGTAGAGAGCACCCTCAGCAAGTTTGCTGCTGACACCAAACTGGGAGGAGTGGCTGACACAGCAGCAGGCTGTGCTGCCATCCAGAGAGACCTGGACAGGCTGCAGTGATATTTGATGGTTCCTAGAGAGCATTTCTGACCATTAATCTATCCAAATCAAGATGTCTCCCTGAGAATGTGATGAGATTAGAGAGCATGCTCACCTGTAAATACCTACGCTCTAGATAGAAATATTTACAAAGAAAAAATATGCCACCCTGAAGGATTCAGGCAGAATTCAAACATCTCTGAAGAGAAAATCCTAAGGAACAATTACAGCTGCACTGCTGCCAGCCCTGCAGGTTTCCAAAAAGTCCTGTAACATGCCTGGTAGTCTTGTTTGTAGATGCACGCTCTAAGGAAAATCTACAAAGGCTCATCTTCTCCAGCCCCATGTTTCAAGCTATCTCCAGCCCAGCAGTGAGGTCCTTGCCTTGCTAAGGCTCTGTGCAGAAGGCAGTAAAACTAAGTACATCTTTCAAAGCCAAATGCAGTATCATATAAATGTAGCTGAATGAACTTCAGAGCAGAGTTAGCTTTGACAGCAAGCTCTCAGCAGATTGGTGCCTCTGTGCTTCCTGTGACCACCCAGGACCCAGAAACATGGGATTTTCTACCTTCTGTTCCCCGAGTGTCTTCATCAATTTGGTGTCAATGAATACGCTAGGAGCATTCTTCAGTTTAGATTCAAAAAGCATCCTTTGCATTCTGGCAAAGGAAAGACACAGAGCCACAGCAATTGGCAGCAGGAATACAGACAAAGCAGAGCCTGTTTCCTGAAGAGAATGTGAGGAATAAGCAATCTATTTTGATATGATCTAGTTTCTATGATTCTTGTAGCCCTCTGTTGGACTCTCTCGAGTAGATCCTTGTCTCTCTGGAGCTGGGGGCCCAGAACTGGATGCAGTATTCCAGGTCTCACCTGTTCAGAGTAGAGGGGAAGCAGATCCCTTCATCTGTTGGATACACTCCTCCTGATGCCCCCCAGGATACCATTGGCCTTCCTGGCTACCAGGGCACACTGCTGTCCCATGGGGAGCTTGTTGTCCACCTGGCCTTCCAGGTCCTTCTCCATGGGGCTGCTCTGTTATGAGTTACCTCACTTTCATCTGATTTCAGAATAATATGTTATCTGTCATCTATTAAAAAACAGCATTTTAGAAGGTGAAACTAGGAAAAAATCTTTAAAGCATTAGTAACTTCAAAAAGTTACTACAAAAAAAAAGAATATTTTATTGTATCATTCATTAAAAATTATGGTGTTTTGTTTTTTTTGTTTTGTTTGAGCATTAATCTGATGTTCCAGAATAATATCTTTTTGCTCTAGCTTTCTCATTGTATTACTATACCAATATCTAGTCTACAGGCTTTCAGAGGTGATTACCTCTGTGGTTCCTTGGGAATATGAGAGGAATATTTTAAGTCAGAATACATGAGGAGGCCACAGACCTATGTACCCTTCTCATAAATTGCTGTCTCTGCTTTAGAATAAAGTTTGCTAGGGGAAGGATTTGGCAATATACAAGAAATGGGGAATGTCTGGTTGCATTACAAGTGTATGGGTGTAAGTAATTACACTGTTGCAGTAAATATACATATGGAGAACATTTTGAAATTAGAAGAGCAATGGGAAGTCAGAGTTAAGAACGCCAAGAGAAATCCAAAGCAAACCAGCTAGATTATGGAGGTAATAAAGAACATAGGACATGCCATTTCATTATGGAGTATGAGACTACATGGCAACAATCCAAAACCAGTGGAAAAAGATATTAAAGAACAAAGGGGAAATGTAGCAATTTATAGAAGCTTACAATGCAAATGAGCTAACAGCTTGGCTCAGTAGCTGGAAGGAAGTTTATACAAAGGTCTCACAATCACAGTCTGATCCTGAGTGGGATAAATTCTGCTTTAGATTCCCTAATCCAGCAGGCAAAAGTACCGTAATATGACAGAAGAACTTGCTTGTAACAAAATACTTAGTCCTTATAGCATGGCTAATATGTTTTTCTGCATATGTAGATTAAAATGAATGATCTATGATACCTCAGAACTTGAATCTACTTGAGTTATCTGTGTTCCAAAAATGAAAAATGCTCATGTATGTGTCTTTTGTTTAACATCCAGACTTTTCCAATGCTTTTAACTCCAGTACATGCACAGGCAGTATCCTAGAGTTATTCACGCACTGTAGGGAATGTGGAGCTTCCACAACAAATGTTTATGGGTGACCTAGAAATCTCAGGAGGTTGAAAAACAAACAAAAAACAAACAAAAAATTCTTATGTGTAATAGTACAACAGCACTGCCACAATAGAACTTACATTGTGTGTCATTAAAATGGAAAGGATAGCTCTGGCTGCAAGAAAACATGTTGAAAAGAAAATCAATACTTGCAAAGGCTTGATATCTTACTTGGTTTCTTTTAGCACAAAGTTAGAAAAAACATAAGAATCTCAGGATGAAAACTAATTCTAAATGGATTCAATCTCCAGGAAAACAGAATCTTTTCAGCTTTATCTGATGTCTTAACTATAGTTCTCCTATAGATAAAGATAGCAACACCCCATTGATTGAATCCTTATTCAAAATACTCAGTTTTTCTATGTCTGACTGTGTGTTGTCAAAAGACTTGCAGTTGGAACTGGGCTACCCACAGAAGCCTACACTAATTACTGTAAGGGGGAAGTTTTTGTCCTGATGGAGTTAGCAGGGAAGTAAGGCAACAAAAGAATGATTATTTCAATATATTATCTCATTTATCAGCTCAAACAACTACTTTTTTCTTTTTTTTATTGCTTCCTGCAGTATAACCAAGTTTGATAGATAGTGCATTACCTCTGAGACCATTGTTCTCTTGAACAAATACTGCAAAGATAAGCATTTCCCACGCTCTTCTGTTTCAACAAATATGTGAACAAGAGCGAAGTCTTGAATGAAACCTGTTTTTATATCATAGACTGTGTGAAATAATTATTAATCAGGCAACACCTGATGTGGAATAATGAAATTACTAGATCTCTGCTGTAATATAATACAGTCAATTATAATTATTGGTTTTACTGAGAAACAAATCAATGCCATGCAAATATGTATTGCATGTCTCTTTCTTTGGATACAAAATGAAGTTCCATGCAAAACAGAAGGTGAGATTGTGTTGAGATAATTAGTTGAAGAAAACACTAATTAGAGGCCAAGGAGCTTTCCATTTATGTTGAGTTTGTTTTATAGGAAATATAAAAATATATATTTTTACCAGCAAAGAAGACTAAGCAAAAGACCAAATTACATTCTGATAATTTGGTCCAGACCCTCAGAACAAGCTGATTTATCCTGGGTTATGTAAGGAGCAGATGTATAAGAAAACATTCATAGAACGTTTTAGGTTGGAAAGGACCTTAGAGATCATCTAATCCAACCTCCCTGTCATGGAGGTTGATCGTGACACCAGAAAGTGAATACTGTGCTATAGATGAGAACTGAATTNTCTACAGGCTTTCAGAGGTGATTACCTCTGTGGTTCCTTGGGAATATGAGAGGAATATTTTAAGTCAGAATACATGAGGAGGCCACAGACCTATGTACCCTTCTCATAAATTGCTGTCTCTGCTTTAGAATAAAGTTTGCTAGGGGAAGGATTTGGCAATATACAAGAAATGGGGAATGTCTGGTTGCATTACAAGTGTATGGGTGTAAGTAATTACACTGTTGCAGTAAATATACATATGGAGAACATTTTGAAATTAGAAGAGCAATGGGAAGTCAGAGTTAAGAACGCCAAGAGAAATCCAAAGCAAACCAGCTAGATTATGGAGGTAATAAAGAACATAGGACATGCCATTTCATTATGGAGTATGAGACTACATGGCAACAATCCAAAACCAGTGGAAAAAGATATTAAAGAACAAAGGGGAAATGTAGCAATTTATAGAAGCTTACAATGCAAATGAGCTAACAGCTTGGCTCAGTAGCTGGAAGGAAGTTTATACAAAGGTCTCACAATCACAGTCTGATCCTGAGTGGGATAAATTCTGCTTTAGATTCCCTAATCCAGCAGGCAAAAGTACCGTAATATGACAGAAGAACTTGCTTGTAACAAAATACTTAGTCCTTATAGCATGGCTAATATGTTTTTCTGCATATGTAGATTAAAATGAATGATCTATGATACCTCAGAACTTGAATCTACTTGAGTTATCTGTGTTCCAAAAATGAAAAATGCTCATGTATGTGTCTTTTGTTTAACATCCAGACTTTTCCAATGCTTTTAACTCCAGTACATGCACAGGCAGTATCCTAGAGTTATTCACGCACTGTAGGGAATGTGGAGCTTCCACAACAAATGTTTATGGGTGACCTAGAAATCTCAGGAGGTTGAAAAACAAACAAAAAACAAACAAAAAATTCTTATGTGTAATAGTACAACAGCACTGCCACAATAGAACTTACATTGTGTGTCATTAAAATGGAAAGGATAGCTCTGGCTGCAAGAAAACATGTTGAAAAGAAAATCAATACTTGCAAAGGCTTGATATCTTACTTGGTTTCTTTTAGCACAAAGTTAGAAAAAACATAAGAATCTCAGGATGAAAACTAATTCTAAATGGATTCAATCTCCAGGAAAACAGAATCTTTTCAGCTTTATCTGATGTCTTAACTATAGTTCTCCTATAGATAAAGATAGCAACACCCCATTGATTGAATCCTTATTCAAAATACTCAGTTTTTCTATGTCTGACTGTGTGTTGTCAAAAGACTTGCAGTTGGAACTGGGCTACCCACAGAAGCCTACACTAATTACTGTAAGGGGGAAGTTTTTGTCCTGATGGAGTTAGCAGGGAAGTAAGGCAACAAAAGAATGATTATTTCAATATATTATCTCATTTATCAGCTCAAACAACTACTTTTTTCTTTTTTTTATTGCTTCCTGCAGTATAACCAAGTTTGATAGATAGTGCATTACCTCTGAGACCATTGTTCTCTTGAACAAATACTGCAAAGATAAGCATTTCCCACGCTCTTCTGTTTCAACAAATATGTGAACAAGAGCGAAGTCTTGAATGAAACCTGTTTTTATATCATAGACTGTGTGAAATAATTATTAATCAGGCAACACCTGATGTGGAATAATGAAATTACTAGATCTCTGCTGTAATATAATACAGTCAATTATAATTATTGGTTTTACTGAGAAACAAATCAATGCCATGCAAATATGTATTGCATGTCTCTTTCTTTGGATACAAAATGAAGTTCCATGCAAAACAGAAGGTGAGATTGTGTTGAGATAATTAGTTGAAGAAAACACTAATTAGAGGCCAAGGAGCTTTCCATTTATGTTGAGTTTGTTTTATAGGAAATATAAAAATATATATTTTTACCAGCAAAGAAGACTAAGCAAAAGACCAAATTACATTCTGATAATTTGGTCCAGACCCTCAGAACAAGCTGATTTATCCTGGGTTATGTAAGGAGCAGATGTATAAGAAAACATTCATAGAACGTTTTAGGTTGGAAAGGACCTTAGAGATCATCTAATCCAACCTCCCTGTCATGGAGGTTGATCGTGACACCAGAAAGTGAATACTGTGCTATAGATGAGAACTGAATTTACAGTAAATTTAGATGTTCCAGGATATTGTTTAAGTCTGTAGTGGATCCAACCTGATTTAGTTTTTGTGCTGTGTGGAAAATCTGATTAGCCTCCTTCCAGCAGTATATGAAGTCAGCTGACTGTATCAAGACATATGACACATTCAAAACAGGACTATTTTAAGGACTTCTTATTTAGAGTCTAACTAAATTTTTCACTAAAACCAGTGGAAGACTGCCTGTATATCCTCAGATTATCATTATTACCTAAGATTAGTACAGAAAATGGCTGAGTCCCCATCCCTGGAAGTGTTTAAAAACCGTGTAGATGTGGTGCTGGGGGACATGGTTTAGGGACACTGGCAGTGCAGGGTTAATGGTTGGACTTGATGATCTTAAAGGTCTCTTCCAGCCAAACGATTCTGTGATTCTGTGAAAATTAATTGGCATAGAAGAAATCCTCTTTTGAGTATCACCTTCTATTAGAATGCAAGTGGTACATCCTGCTTAAATTACATATCCCCTCCTGTTCAAACATTTGGCCAGACTTGTTGCATTTCTAGAAGGCAAAGAATCCAGAATATTTTAGGTTGGAAGGGACCTTTAAAGATCATCTAGTCCAATCCCTCTGCAGTGAGTAGGGACATCTTTAACTAGATCAGGTTGCTCAGAGCTTATTGCTCTAAATTGGAATTTTTTACAAAAAAATATTGGATTAAATTATTTGGTTAATTTTATTTACCTTTCTTCAGGCTGTTTTATAGAGCTATACAGAAAGAGGTCTTCAACTGTTTAGGAAGGAAGGGTTATTAAAAAAAAAAAAAGTAATATAAGAAATCACTGTTAATAGTCCAGCAATACTAAATGAAACTCTTCATATGTACTGTGGATACATTATTCTTTAATCTCCCTCTAAATAAGCTGTTCTATGCATGATAATTTTCTTAGTTAATTAACACCTTTGTATTTTTCTAGAAATACTCCTTTGCTCGTGGTAAGAGGACTTATTTAAAATCCTCCTGAGTCACATCTGTGTATGTTGCTCAAGACACAATTTAATAAATTTCAGAATTTCCATAAATTTCTATGAGCGGAAAGGACTGGATTAGTCTAGGAAGTGTTAGAACCAAATGAATTATGGTCTCCAATTTCACACAAACCAAGATTCAGTTTAATTAAAACAACACGTGATGAGAGGCTGAGGGATCTGGGATTGTTTAGCCTGGAGGAAGCTGAGAGGAGACCTTATGTCCCTCTACAGCTACCTGAAAGGAGGTTCTAGTGAGGTTAGTGTTGGTCTCTTCTACTGGTAACTAACAACAGGACAAGAGCAAATGGACACAAGTTGCACCAGGGGAAGTTCAGTTTAGATATTAGGAGTAATTTATCTACTGAAAGAGCAGTTAGGCAGTGGAACAGGCTGCCCAGGGAAGTGGTGGAGTCACCATCCCTGGAGGTGTTAAAAAAGGTGCATATGAGGCACTTCAGGGCATGGTCATGGAGGTGTGGGGGTAGAAGGTTGGACTTAAAAATCTTGGTGTTTTTTTCCAACCTTAACTATTCTATGATTCTAACAGAGTCAAATTATTAATATACTTTTAAACTATATTAATATATAATATACTTTAATGTAGTATATTATTATTAATATATACAAAATATATTAATGATAACAACATACACATCTGTACTGCATATTTCATATTTGCATTCCAGGTTTAACTCCCTTTTTATAGCCTTGATCTAGTAAAATATTTTCCCTTCAGAAAATTTGAATCCAGAGTTGATGTGATTATTTCCCCTTGAGAGTATTTGACATCTGGCTTGGTTCAAACACTTAAACTGTCCAAAGATAAAACTTCAAAACATAGAAGGAATTTCCATTTTGATGCTTTCAGGAGATATTCACAGTCAGTTCCAAAATCATAGCAAGTCCTCCTCAGGGACAGGAAGACCTATTTCAAAGGCTGTACCACCTGGCAGTCTATTGTCCCTCCAAACATTTGACAACACAAGAAGTTAATTGCACCTATAGGTGTTGAGATAGACAGCAAAAGCTGATGAGTTAAAAGACTAGTCAAAATTTGACTGCAATATGAGTAAAACCATATTTTTCAGAGTGAAGGATTTTCAACTACAGTCCAGCTCTGGTATGGTTGCCCTTGTTATGGGAAGGGGAACAGAGCTAAGATGGAAACCTCAACAAGCCACTGCCATGGGGGAAAAAATGTGATGTGGAGGAGTAATCACTATTCTTGAAATAGCAAGCTCCAAAATACTTGTCCTCTTAAATGTTTCTGAGTTTTGGAAATGGCCAAACTGGCAAAAGAGCCGTGCTGTGGTCTTCCTAGCATATATAGAAGCTACCTGCCTCTTTAGCTCTACTGAAGAGCAATTTAGCTACAAATGAACCCTAAGGTAAATGCAGGTTATGCTCATCAGATGAAACATGCTCTAGAATTACAGATTAATGTAAAAAATGTAGTATTTTTGTAATCTTGACAGAGACCATCAAGTACTTTATATTAACTTAAAAATTAGCCATGTATGTATTCTGCTTGGAGAATTATTCTTGACATTACATAATACACATAACATACATAATTTTATAGGTAGTGGTCAGTGCCACGGTGTAGTAAATAATGAAGCTGCAAAGTATGAAATAATGGTTCCTGTCCCGAAGACATGACAGTCTTAAGGAGGCAAAGACAGTAAAAGACAATTATAGAACACAGAGAACCACAGAAGGAAAATAAAATCAAATCTCAAAATTAATAGCAATGATAAAAAAAAGCAAGATTTTTTTGTTGTGCTTTCTCTGAATGTGCTCATCTGTCTACACTAGGCTTTGGGAGTGGTGGCTTTTTCTGCTAGACTAAAAGTCTTAAATTTATTTACCTTTATAGCATGAACAAACTAAAAAGTATTTTGAAGAATATTTTTATCGGGTAGAGGTAGAAGACATTGCAATCTTAACAAGAGA
Organism: Ceyx cyanopectus; assembly: GCA_013401355.1. NCBI lineage: Eukaryota > Metazoa > Chordata > Aves > Coraciiformes > Alcedinidae > Ceyx > Ceyx cyanopectus. The sequence continues at coordinate 72,180 of VYZU01047524.1, read as the reverse complement.
GGGACCAAATGTGATCATTCTTGTAGTCTTCAATTTATACTGGGATTGTGTATTTACATATTTTCTTTTATCTAATTTGAAGTACTTGCAATCTTGTCTTCCAGTAATTCATAAGCTATAATAAAAATGAAAGCTCACAAAAATGAAGCCTAACAAATCCCAAAGCAAAATATGATATTTAAATCATAAAATAGGCCCAGGCACAGCTACAGCTGAACTTAGTGAGGGATATAAAGAAAAACAAAAAGGGATTCTAAAATTATCTAAATCAGAAAAGGAAGGTCAAAGAAGGTGTAACAAATTAGTAACAACTGGTGAGGAGAAGGCTGAGGTACTCAATGACTTCTCTGCCTCAGTTTTCACTGGCAACCTCTCTCCTCAGCCCTCATGATGGTGACCTACAGGGCAGGGACCAGGCTGACAAAGTCACCCCCCTGTAAGCAAGGACAGGATTCATGACCACCTGAGCAACTTGAACATGAACAAGTCCATGGGACCTGATGAGATGCATCCCAGAGTACTGAAGGAATTGGCTGATGCAGTTGCTGAGTCACTCTTCATAATATTTGAAAAGTCTTGGCAGTCAGGTGAGGTCCCTGGTGACTGGAAAAAGGGAAATACAGTGCCCATCTTTAAAAAGGGTAATAAAGACAGCCCTGGAAACTACTGACCTGTCAGCATCACCTCTGGGAAGATGATGGAACAGAGCCTTCTGGAGAATATTCTAAGGCACATGAAGGACAGGGAGATTATCTTAGATGGTCAGCATGGATTTACTAGGGGCAGGTCCTGCCTGACCAACCTAGGGGTTTTATACAATGAAATGACTGCATCAGTCAACAAGGCAAGACCTATGGATGTGATCTATCATGACTTCTGCAAGGCCTTTGACATGGTCCCCCACAACATCCTTATCTCCAAGTTGGGAAACTATGGGTTTGATAGGTAGACTATTCGGTGGATAAGGAATTGGCTGGTTGGTCACATCCAGAGAGTGACAGTCAATGGCTGAAATGACAAGGGGTAATGGGTTTAAATTAGAGTAGATTTAGATTGGATCTCAGGAAGAAGTTCTTGCCCTTGAGGGTGGTGGATCAGTGGCACAGGCTCCCCAGGGAGGTGGTTGAGGCCCCATCCCTGGAGCTATTGCAGGGGAGGTTGGCCAAGGCTCTGAGCAGCCTGGGCTAGTTGAGGGTGTCCCTGCTCCCTGCAGGGGGCTGCACTAGATGCCCTTTGGAGGTCCCTTCCAGCCCTAAACATTCTGTGATTCTATGATCTACCCAGTGCTCTCAGCTCTTTGAGGTAGGCAAATTTCAGGAAAATACTCTCACAAATATTGAAATATTTTATTACAAATACATCTTTGCCTGCCATGGCCAGCTTGTAAAATGAACATAATTCAGAGCTGAACCAATCAAATTAATATATAAATACACAAAGGAGATAAATTACAACACATTACAGCATCAGTGCTATGCTGTTCTCACACCTGGGCAGTGTGTGTTGCCTATGGGCTACATATATGGAACTCAGCTGGCTTCTTTTTTATTTTTTAATTTATTTTTTTTTTCTCAGTAATGTAAGGTGGAAATATTTATAAGGAATAATTTGCCAGTGATTAGGTCTCAAGGGTGTCTGGATCTCTAGTCTCTAGGATCATTCAGGTGTTGTACCTTTCCTGTTTTGTCTTTTTCCATTTTATAAGCTGTTTGGGATTTAAAGAACTTCGTTCAGCTGTGTTTACATTATATTGAACTGAAGTTACAAATACAGAAAACTGGCTTTGAAATGAAAAAAAAAGGGAATTAACTGTCTTTCTGTTCCTTTCCTATTGTCACTGTTTAGGGTCCCAGACTGATAACAGAAGCTCTCTTTTAACTCCCCTCACTCCCCCACAGGGGAAGAGAAAAGGAATACGGGAGAGAGACTTGGCAATTAAAAAAGGAAATTAGAACAATTTAATGAAAATAATAATAATGGAATATATACAAGTATGTATAAAACCAATACTGAACCCAACCCCCCTGATGGTAATTCCATCACCATCACTGGTGCTGTGGAGCTGGCACAGGGAGAGTCCCAGCCTGGGCCCTGCAGCAGCTGGGAGCTGGGGTCAGGAGCTGGATTCTGGCACTGGGGTCAGGAACACACTGATCAGGATGGAAGGCAGAATGGACAGAGTCCTGCTTGGTGCTCTGAGGGGGAGAACCCCTCAAGAGAGGAAGAACACCAACAACCCGAGCTGAGAGCCTAGCCCACCAGCCAGCTTGCTCAGCCTGCCAGTTTAGCTCAGACTGTGTGCTTGGAGACCCTCTGGATCCTTGAGCTTTCTCTACTGGCTATGTTGTCTATGGGCTGGAACACCTCGTTGGTCAGTCTGGGGTCCCCTGTCCTGTCTGCTCCTCCCTGCAGGTGTGGTTTTTCACTTTCTGCACCCCCAGTGTGATGCACAAGTTCTAGCAGTGGCCTTGGTATCCTTGGTAGTAACTCTAACCATGAGGTGTTATCACTGCTAGAAGCAGCCACTGTCTGCACAACATGCTGCTGACTTCAGACAGGGCAGTGAGTTAGAAACCCTGAGCTAAACAGTCAAATCACTGAACAGAATTTGTTCAGTTCTCACTCAAACCAGGACACATACTGGTAAAAAAAAAAAGCAGCATCTTATGTTTCAGTCTGGCAAGGTGATGAGAATTTCAATATCTGATGAAATGAAGTTGTGAGAGCCTTCCACAAAGGGACAAGATCCATAGCTTGTTACTTAGCTAAAATAGTTATGTGTGCCTCCTCATTACCTATGCAAAGTTCAGCAGCTTTAACAAAGACAATTTATCAGGTTTTCTTATGTCACTGTGAAGTAGGTTTTCTTATGTCACTGAAGTGGATGAAGTGGATGAATAGAGACAAAATCATCCTTTGCAATATTTATGTAACTCTCCAGAACAGTTTGTCTTACTATTTGATTCACTGAGCTGCAAATTTACCTCTGACATTTTGTACTTTCAGAAAAGTAAGGATAGAACTGACAAAAAACCCTATAGGCTCTTCCATGCAGGCTTCAGATCCTTCTGGGGCACAACCTGTATACCATTCTGTCACTGGAAACACGTGCTTCACTCACACATTTTTGAAATGAGTTTCATGTCATACCTAAAGAATCCTCTAAAATGTGCCGAAAAATTTCACTCCTACAAGTGAAATTAGTTGTGCCTGTTGCAGTGTTGTAATAATTTTATTTTATCTATTATTTTCTCGTATCTATTTCTGTTATTCTATTCCATTGCACCTTTATGGAGTTTCATTTCCTCAGCAAAGCTTAATTAAACCTGTATAGCACCTAACAGCCACTGTATATGCACCTTTTACCTTTACTTTGTTGTAATTAAGCTTTTCTCATCTACTTACTTATACAATCATTTGTTGGTGCTATACTACTCTGGACAAGCTGTGGTTTGGAAAGTCAATATTCAATACAATGCTCATTTTTTGTTTCTTTACTGCCCTCTGGTATGGAGTGTTTCTGTTTGTGTTACCTTTTTAGTAGATGGGAAGAATTGACATAGAGCAAGAACAAGTAATGAAATGAAAACAGTTGTGTTTGTATTTAATTTATACTTTGCTTGCTTTATGTAAATAGGCAAATCTTTCTGCAATTTGGGCTAGCTGGTAACCATGGTTAGGTATTATTTGCCAGTGAAAGTTTATCATGGGGTTACCTTGTTTTAAAATTCACTACTCTACAAAATCTGACAGACACTTTTTTTTTCAATAACTACTAATTGTAAAATTATTAAAGGATTAAAGACTGAATTAAACGATCATAAATCCCAAATAATTATAGCTGTGCCACCTACACAAGTAGCCAATGATTTCCAAAGAGTTGGATGTCTTTTACTGCAGGGAAGAGCAGATGGTAATCTTAGTGTTGAACTATCCTTCAGTACCAAGACATATTTTATTTTTTCAGTTGAGCAATTTTTAATCTATTATTTTGCTCCAACTGCAATCTGGATGTCCATTGTTTTCTTTACCTCCTATGCTTACATTCTTACACTTAATGGATTCTTTGCAGCCCCCATACAAATTTTAGCAAGGACATTAACTGTGTTACACGTTCTCCTCCATCTTTTTCCCTTGATTATCTTTTAAAATCATAGAGAATTAAAGTGGAAGTGTGATCAGTTCAAAGTGTAACAGATATTGTGTTAGTGTGGTGTGTCATCTCTGTTGTCTGGTATATGGAAATATTAAATATAGCTCCATGTTCATCAAATACATCCATTCACCTTGGTGGTTTCAGTATTTAGGATATCAATTGTTTTACTACATTACTTAGTCTCAAATGACAAATACTGGCCATTTGCTAACTTCCAATTTTAGTCCAGATTCTCAACTGAAAATTAGTGATAACCACAGAGTGTATTAGTCTGGATGTTATATCCACAAACCTTGCTTGAATTTGAAGCATGAATGTTGGAAGCTAGGCTCCATCCCCCAATAAATAAACATGTGGCATTCAAAAATACAACTCTTGTCATCATAAAAAGACATATTCAAAGCCAATAATGGAACAAGCCGAAATCAAAATTCCATCACTGCAGAAATTAACACCTAGGATTTTCAAAAGTGGATAGTATCTCTGAGAATTACATTTGTTCAGTGGAACCTGTTTAAGATCTCTTCCTGTTTAAGATTTCTTTAAAAGATTTCATCTTCTGTGGCTCAATGCCAGGCATTTTCAAATAAACTTGCAGTTGAAAATCCCAGCTCCACAAGTTACTTAAGTGGAATGATTTTCCTTATAATTTGCTGCATACAATATCTTTATTCTTTTGTATCTATATTCCATTTATATACCTTAGAATGACAGAAATTTTAAAAGTCTGCCAAATTTCCCTTTGCTCCCTTAGTAAAAGGTCATTCAAATCTATCTAAAATATGAGTAAAAGGAGGCTAAAAATAAGCTCCAGCTTCTGGCATGAAGATTTAGATGTAAATTCCATAACATCTCCTGGATAAAAGCATGTAATGGATGTGAGGTATGACACATGCTATATGAGTAACTTTTGAAATATAAAGACTGGTAATTAATTTCTGTGGTAAGCTTGGAACAAGCTGTTCTGNTCTTTAAAAGATTTCATCTTCTGTGGCTCAATGCCAGGCATTTTCAAATAAACTTGCAGTTGAAAATCCCAGCTCCACAAGTTACTTAAGTGGAATGATTTTCCTTATAATTTGCTGCATACAATATCTTTATTCTTTTGTATCTATATTCCATTTATATGCCTTAGAATGACAGAAATTTTAAAAGTCTGCCAAATTTCCCTTTGCTCCCTTAGTAAAAGGTCATTCAAATCTATCTAAAATATGAGTAAAAGGAGGCTAAAAATAAGCTCCAGCTTCTGGCATGAAGATTTAGATGTAAATTCCATAACATCTCCTGGATAAAAGCATGTAATGGATGTGAGGTATGACACATGCTATATGAGTAACTTTTGAAATATAAAGACTGGTAATTAATTTCTGTGGTAAGCTTGGAACAAGCTGTTCTGAAACAAGGCAGAAATCTGTTTTCAACTTTTTGGAGCTATTTATATGCAAGATAGCTAGAAATGTACTGGAATTCTGTTTCTGATTGAGCAAAGGCAGAGACTTAGAACTAATAAAAATTTNCCTTTGCTCCCTTAGTAAAAGGTCATTCAAATCTATCTAAAATATGAGTAAAAGGAGGCTAAAAATAAGCTCCAGCTTCTGGCATGAAGATTTAGATGTAAATTCCATAACATCTCCTGGATAAAAGCATGTAATGGATGTGAGGTATGACACATGCTATATGAGTAACTTTTGAAATATAAAGACTGGTAATTAATTTCTGTGGTAAGCTTGGAACAAGCTGTTCTGAAACAAGGCAGAAATCTGTTTTCAACTTTTTGGAGCTATTTATATGCAAGATAGCTAGAAATGTACTGGAATTCTGTATCTGATTGAGCAAAGGCAGAGCCTTAGAACTAATAAAAATTTTATTTGTGTTTTTTGTTTGTTTGTTTTGTTTTTGTTTGCTTATTTGTTTGGTTTTTTTAAGACATAATTAAATTACTTGATTCAATGTTATATAGCCTGCACTCTGAATGTTTGAATTTTCAATGAAGACTCTACCACATCTAGGGGTTTGTTGTAAAACAGTTTGTGTTTTCAAAATATGGTATGCTTCTGTTTTGCAGAAATGACCATTTTTCCTGGAGCTGGCAGAGATAGGTGCTGCCTATCCTTTTGCACTGCAGTCATATAATGTTCCATTTTTCAGATACGAGGAAAAAAAAAGTTATGTGACATTCCCTCTTATAGAAAAAATTCCAGTACAGTATCAGGAAAAACTCATTTCACCCTTACTGCTGTAGCTGGAGGTTTACCTCTGAGCAAAGGATCTGCATAAAATTTAGACTGCTGCAAGTGAAAGCCTTTTGGAGAGAGAAGCATCTCATTGTCCTAGGTGAGTAAACAGTGCATAATTCCTATACATGCTTGAAGGATGCCCTGAGTGCAGTAAGCATATGGAGAGATGTAAATATCAGTGAAGTTCCTCATGAAGGACTTAAATTCTACCTTATCCAATGAAGTCTTTCAAGTGTTGGGGAATTTTCAGAGAACTAGTATTAGTGTTATCTCAGCATCTTTATCAGATTTATCCAGAAATTAAACACAAGCAAAAACATTGTGGTTTCCAAGGGAAATAATGGAATGTCTGAAACAGGTTTTGATTAATGACTTAGAAGAGGATGGAAAGAGGTGGAACATACCAACCTGAACAAAGAGATCTAAAACTTGTGTAAGCAGCAGATAGGCTGTTATAAATTGCTTTATTGTTACTGAGTTCCCTAGGGAACTTGGGTCCCTGGCTGAAAGTCAGGCAAGTTTTTGTCAATAAGCTGCAGTCTGGGTAACAGTCCAGTTTGAATGGAAATAGCACTGGCCTGGCACATGTGAGTCAGCTCAGACCCTGGCCTCCCAGATGAGGTCTACGAACCATTACACCTGGTTGGGCAGCAATAGCTAGTGGGACAGATGGGAGAATTGTCTAGCCTTTTTTTCTCTACAAAGGTAAGAATGGGAAAATATCTAAGTGGAAAACTAATTGCTGAACTTCTGCCCCCTCCTCTCAGCCCATTATAGAGGTATTTTGGAAGAAATGAAAAAGCAGATGGAAGGCCTTATTGAAATTTATTCCACAAAAAAACATTTTTCTAACTAGCTCTATCGGGTATATCAATTTCTGCTTCATCTAACAAGCACGATAAGGTTTTCCTTTGTCAAAGGATGTTAGTTCATGCCCTTCAGAGTAACCATGTAATTTGTTATTTCTCACAGTCTTCCCCAAAGAGGATGCTAAAGGGAATTTAGGTGGAGCAGACACAAGAACAGAACCTACGCGGTAAGGTAGGTACAACCTATGCTGAGTAAAATAAAATTCCAAGTTGGTTAAGTGGCATGGGTACTGCAGGCAAACAGTGATTTCTGTCCTGTAACACTGGAAGAAATCAGACCTCAACCACCCTGGTCCAAGTCAGCCTGACAGCATGCACCACTGGATATGGCAAAGTCCTGTCTGGTAGGTTGACCCCTGTGAGTAGCAGTTCCAATTTGGACTCAGCTTTTCATAAGATGTCAGGTATCTGTGCATGAATGTTTGCCCTCTTGCTCTGGTATCTCCCCATGGGGCTACTTCCTTTACTATTTATTACTTTCTATACTGAACTGTTGACACAAACTGAAAATTACCTCACTAACTAGATCCAGGACAAAATTTTCTGTGTACAAACCAAGTAAGCAGTGTCACTTGAGGTTTCTATCACTTTCTGGTATCCCACTTCAAATGTCTCAGGAAATTATTACAGATATTGTTGAATTTTCAAAGTTCATCTATAGCTTCTGTTTTCTTAGCTGCTACCATATTAATCTAGTTAGAAGCTGTCACTCCTCAGTTCTGGTATGTAGAGCTAAAAGTTTGCCTAATCAGACACAGCTTTTATATGTGTGTCTACAAACAGCTACAAACAGCTCACGAGTATAGGTGTTTTCTTGGCACTCTTCAGTTCTGGCAGGTGTCTTGATTTAGGGCCAGGGCAACCCCAGACTGATAACAGATGCTCTCTTTTAACCCCCTCCCTCCCCAATGGGGAAGATAAAAGGAATAAGGGAGAGAGACTTAGTGATTAGAAAAGGAATCTAGACCAATTTAATGAAAATTAAATTAATAATAATAATGGAATATATACAAATAAGTATGAGACCAGTACTGAACCCAACCTCCCTGATGGTAATTCCATCACCATCACTGGTGCTGTGGAGCTGGCACAGGGAGAGTCCCAGCCTGGGCCCTGCAGCAGCTGGGAGCTGTGTTCAGGAGCTGGATTCTGGCACTGGGGTCAGGAACACACTGATCAGGATGGAAGGCAGAATGGACAGAGTCCTGCTTGGTGCTCTGAGGGGGAGAACCCCTCAAGAGAGGAAGAACACCAACAACCCGAGCTGAGAGCCTAGCCCACCAGCCAGCTTGCTCAGCCTGCCAGTTTAGCTTGCATGCCTAGCTTAGCCTGTGTGCTTAGGACCCTTTGCATCCCAGATCTTTCTCTACTGGCTATGTTGTCTATGGGCTGGAACACCTCGTTGGTCAGTCTGGGGTCCCCTGTCCTGTCTGCTCCTCCCTGCAGGTGTGGTTTTTCACTTTCTGCACCCCCAGTGTGATACACAAGTTCTAGCAGTGACCTTGGTATCCTTGGTAGTAACTTTAACCATGAGGTGTTATCACTGCTAGAAGCAGCCACTGTCTGCACAACATGCTGCTGACTTCAGACAGGGCAGTGAGGTAGAAACCCTGAGGTGAAAAGTAAAATCACTGAACAGAATTTGTTTGGTTCTCACTCAAACCAGGACAACAGGGTACACTTCGCAGACATGGCTGTAGGCATTAAGAACTTACTGTCTCCCAGTAAGATCCCTATTTCTCTTCAAGATGGTGTATGTTGTATCACATTTTCACCAGCATAAGTCTGAGCATATTAAAATTTTCAATGTTAGAGCAATAAAGTACTTGGTGTGGTTGCCAGATGAGATGGTTTGTAAAAGTAATTTTGTTTTGTCACAAAAGTGCAGGTGATAAATCCAGTGAGAGCTCATTAGTGATATTGTATCTTGGGTACATCTAAATTTTGTTTCAAATAGATGTAGGCCATAGAAGGTAGTTGAACACAGACTAGATAGTTTAAAGTTTCAGCTGATATGTATTACAACTTCTGGGTCTAGAGTAAAAATCCTTTGCAGGAAAAATAATTGCTTGAGAGTAGAGTTTGAGGCCAAGTAAGACATCATAAGGAAGGCAACAAAGGATTTATTTAAATTTTTATTTTTATTTTTTTAATTTTATTTTTTTGTAAAATCTCAGAGAAGAGCCATACTAGTTATCTGATTAGGTATTTAGCAAACTGAGTAAGTTCTATGATTCTTGTAATCTATTTTATCAATAATATATTTTAAATTATTTTGGTACCTATATAGAGGGAATAGTGTCTTTCATATGGATAAGATACATATAGATGACATTGCAAAATACTCTATGCCTTCGGAAAAAAAAGCATGAGATCAAATCAGGCATTGGTTCTGAATAACTTCAAACCTTCATCTGTTTTGCATTTTTTGGTTTTATTCCTAAACAAAAAACTCTCACAGGAAGAATTTTGTTCTCTCAGTATTGTCAGTCTGAACTCAGACATTGGCTGTCTCATTTTGCACTTTCAACAAAGTGTGTGATCAACATAAGCTCTCACATTTCTCAGATGCAATTAAGTTCCAATCAAAGGATATATTTAGGTCACATTTTTTAAAAAGAACTCATAAATGAGATTTAAAAGTCATAAATTAGATTGGAGCTAACAAATTCCTTGGGTTCACAAAAATTAATAAACTCAGGCTATAGTCCTCTAAGCAGTTAAATAAGAAAACAAATAAATACAGTTGATTATTTCACTGAAAAATGGTATGTCCTTGCATATTAAGAACACACAGTGCATATCTGAAAGATCAGGAGTATAATTATCTAAAAAGTTTTGCAGTCTATGTGGACATATTTGTGTAATATTTGCACATTTGTGCTTCAAGTTCCTTCTTTCTTGTAGGCTTTCATCCTTAATTATGCTCCAATGGTATAGGCACCTTTCTTGATTTCAGTTTTTTGTTCCCAATTTATTTTCCTTTGAGAAATTATCTCAGTTCTTTGCAGTCAGTTTTTGTCAGGAAAAATGTACTATTTCTCTGCTCATTACCAGTTTTCAATTGTTAGTGAAAGTATGGGTGGTTCCATCCTGTGTTCCAAAAAAGCCAGACAATACTGTACCCAACCCAGCATTCTCATACACTCTGACAAATGGTAAGTTGGTCTGGTGGAGCTCTGCAGCAATTAAAGTATTTTTAATGGGCTGTTTTTCTGCTCCAAGGTATTATTCTATTCCTCTGAAATAAGTTTTCCATATCAACATGTCAACATTATATTTAATTAAAAATAACATCTTTCAACCATATCAAAATATATATTTTTTTTCTTTTTGTACTGAAATTTTATACTTTCACTTCACACATTTATTACAGATTACAATATCATATAAAATAAGTAACTATGAGAATGAAAAAAAGCAAGTATTTCAAACCATCTGAAGAACTCTTTTCTTGAAACTTTCCTTCATAAATTTTGTTTCATCCAGTTCAGAATGAAAACAACTTCCTAAGCAGAATTTTCTTTTGAATTTAGCTCATACACATAATTATCTAATAGATTGTTATGTCATACCAGAACTTCAGAAAGGTAGCCACATCCTTAAGGGCATTCAAGACAATATAACATTACTTCAGGACTTATACTTTCTAAAAGTTTGTATCAGCACCTTGAGGTGCCATTTTTTGATAACAGTGTAAGAGACTTGGCTGACAAGTAATAGTGGTATTCATATGTGAATAATATGTTGGTTTTTTTTTAACTTGACTGAGAATTTGTGAATTAAGAATTTAACATATAGTATATAGCCATCCCAAGTAGTGCAGGGAAGACAGGGATAAAAGGAAAAGTGAAAAGATATTGGGAATCAGCTTGGAAAGAAACACTTAAATTTTAAGGATGCTCTAAGATTGTTCTGTCTGATGAGATCTAGAGGGAGAAGGGACACTATAACACTGCAGTCTTTGAGGGGGGATGTAATTCCTCCTTCAAGCTGGCTAAATAGAGCTAAGATCATATTTTCCCTAGTATGATGAAAGTCACCTCTTGGTTTATTGTGTACTTCATGTGCAAGTAGGAAAAGAGGAAAAAAATTATACAGTAATAGGAAAGGGCAGAGTTCCCAGTTCTTGTTATTTTTCATACAGATAAATTAATGATCTACTGTTCTTATGTGAATGCATGAAAACCAATAGTCCCTAAAAATAAAAAGACTCTAACCATTTCTGCTGCTGCTGTTCCAAAGAACAAACTTCCCTGTTTGGTCTTACTCTGGCCTATGAGCTCAGAAGTAGACAAAGAAGAATGACAGATGACAAGAATTATTATTAATTTTATTTTTTTAAATCACATCTTCTAAGCTTTTGTATGTGATAGTTTAAATCTTGAAGTCAGCAGTACTAGAAATACTTTTGTGAAGTAATGAACTTATGAAGGCCAGTATGGCTGCTCTCATGTATGAATCTTTCTTTTAAAATGAAATGACCTTATGTTGCCCCAAGGGAAGTTTAGTTTAGATATTAGGTATTTAAGAGTTGTGTAGACACAGTGCTAAGGGATATGGTTCAAAGTCTTCTCAGTGTTAGGATAATGATTATTCTACATGATCTTAAAGGTCTTTTCCAATCTAGGAAATTCTGTGATTTTGTAAATCTTTTTGCCTCCAGTTGATGAGCTCTTATGGTACCTACCACCTTATCTGTGTAGGAAGAAATGAGAATTCCCACTTCTCTCTGTCTTCATCACTATATATGATCATCACTGTCTTTACTGAACTAATTTCCAAGCATGGGAACTAATTCTCTTTACACACACTCACACACACAGAGGTATGTTATTTAGAAAGTCATGTTTCTCATGGGCAAGGCAAAGGACTAAGTCCCAACACAACTATCAAGTCCTTGTTCTGAAAGGAGGAAAAGTAGCATTGAATGTGTGAAGGTGTCTCAGCTGGCATTGCCAATGTACTCTGTACAGGAGAGTGTAAAATCTGTAACTCATGTGGCATTGCCAATTAAAAATGTATTTCCTTCCTTGAGAAGTGAGGATGAGCCATTAACAGTCACAGGCTTTGGAAGAAAGTGATTTTTTATCACACTCTGGAGGATTTAAATATTTCAGTCCAAATCATGGGATGAACTAATGCCTGTACAATGCCTTGTTCTCTTTGAATGAAATGTACTGTAGAAGTGCTTTGCAGGAGCTTCTTTGAGTACAGGCACCTTGGGGAGATGTGTAGCACACCTGAAATAAGTGTATGATAAAGTATAATTCTGTAATAACTTTCCAAAAGGGAGGCTGAGAGCTAGTTCTATGGGTGACCAAGTATAACAGAACTAGCTTTTTCAGGATTAGAATATAGGCCAAAAGCTATTAGCCATTCTGTATAAAAAATGTTATTTATATCAGATAGACAAAAAAGAGCAATAGGCAAAACAAAGTGCACTGGAAAGCCACTGGTTTTGCTTATGGCTTGTTGGAGTGTGCCTGCCAAGGGGAGAGTTAAACAGCACACAAAAGGCTCTGTTGTGCACTTCCCTTTCCATTTGCCATCTCCCTTGAAACTTCTGGGAATTAAAGCACTGTACTCGTGGTTCCCTTCTTTAAATCAAAGTGAGGAAAGATGAAAGACAGGGGGAACTGGTGGTTTCAGCTTGGTAACATTTCCTGAACAGCCTGGACTGGTTTCTCAGTTGCGCATTTCCACCAGGACTGTATAAACTTAGTCACGTTACAAGGGTTGCCTTGACCAGAAAAAAACTTGTTTCCCAGAAGGGATCCTTTAAAAGAGTGGGGTGGATTTTTCTTACTGCTTTCTTGTGTCTCCAGAGAGGCTGACTTATTAGGTGGGTTAGAAATGAGGTAGTCATCTACATAAATAATCTATAGATTAGTTCCACTGCAGACCAGTGAGTGTATGCTACCTGTCCAAAAACTACAGCTCTGCACAGCACCTAATCACGTCACAGAACCTCCAGGCTTGATGGTTACATCAGGAGAGAATAACATGGCCAGAGGAATCATAATGCAGAAAAAACAGTATTGTAAAATAGCAAGAACAGTATTCAACTGTTCTTGGTATTTTACATTGCAATTTGTGATGCTAGATGAGGAGCTTCAAGATGTTGAGAGACCCTTCTGAGCACACTGGAGGCTTGCTTCATACGATATAGTTTCTGCTTTTCTGTGGCAAAATTTTGACCTTGATTTGATTTTTAAGAAGAGAAAATCAGAGTCAGAGTTCCTAATGCCCATATTTTTCTTTTGTTTTTAATTTACAGGTGTGGTTTGTTGTTTTTGTGTTTTGGTTTTTTGTCGTTTTGGTTTTTTTTGTTTTGTTTTGTTTGGATTTTTTTTTTTTTTTTGTAGAACTGTCAGTGGTTATAGGATTTACCGTGTTCATTTAGTTATTTATTTTAGCTATGGCATACATTTTAGAAAAGAGGCCAACATTAATTTTTAAATGTTCAGTGATGGATAACACAGAACAGGCCATGATAGATTGCTCTCATAGCTAATTGTACTCTTGCAAAAATGAAGTAAAAATCCTCAATTTGTCAAGCATCCCGCCACATGGCTTTTGTTAATGCTTGGCTACAGACCTTCACGCTGTTAAATTTTTGGTCCCTTTACTGGGATTTAGGTTGATAACACCATTCCTCAATATGTTCTGCTTGTTCACTTAAAGTGGCTTTCTCCAAGAGCCAGGCTGTCTTAACCTCTAAGCATTCTTGTCTCTCTTCAGAGCCACTTCCAGTTAATCAACAAGATTTTTGCAGTGCTGATTCTTTTTTATTAGAGATGATGAAGGGAACAGAAGCTCTCTGTCCCTGCTTAGCGTTTTCCATGTGTGTATGAAATATCACATTTTGGATTTTTAGCAACAGTATCACCCTGGGACCTTGTATTCAGATTATCAGTAGTTATGTCCTCAAAATATCTTTTTTAATTTTCACAGTTTAGGGTCAGGGCAACCTGCTAGACCTATAATTGATGTTGCCTGTTAACCTTCCTCCCTCCCCAAAGATGAAGAGTAAGGGATTAAGGGAGAGAGATTAGTGATTAGAAAAGGAAACTAGCATAGCTTTAATTAAAATGAAAAAGATAATAACAAAAGTGGAATATCTAAAAATATATACAAAACCAGTATCAAACCCAAACCTCCCAGTTGCAATTATGTCACCATCACCACTGATGCTGTGGAGCAGCCACCAGCAGAGTCCCAGACAGGGCCCAGCAGCAGACTGAAGCTGTGTTCAGGAGCTGGATTCTGGTACTGGGTTCAGGGATTGGGACTGAAGGCAGAAAGGACAGAGTCCTCCTTGGATGCTGGCCATTGAAGAAGAGAGGAAGAAGCTGGAAGCTGAAGTATTGAGAAGCTTGACCCTTCTGATCCTTTAGCTTTGTTTTTATTTTTTTATTCCTGTATGTACATCATATATCATGGGTTCTTTTTTCTTTTCTTTTTTTTCTTTTCTTTCCTTTCCTTTTCTT
>VYZU01047524.1:45819-57049 GCA_013401355.1 Ceyx cyanopectus | reverse complement strand
CTTTTTCTTTTCTTTTTGTTTATTTGTTTGTCTTGTTTTGCTTTTCTTGCTATGAATTGTAATGTTAAATTCTGAAGGTTCAATATTCACAGTACAGAATCCACTAGATCATATCACTTAACTGATTTATCCACTCACTTAACTAGATCAGCTTTTCTACTTTTTACTGCTTTACCTATCAGCATATATCCTTCCAAGCCTCTCATGATCAAGATATACTCAAAATCAACAACAGTGTCACAGAATCACACATAATCACAGAGGCACAGAATCATAGCAGTTGGAAATGTCCTCTGGAATCATCTAGCCCATCCCCCTGCCAAAGCAGGTTCACCTAGAGTAGGTTTCACAGAATCACATCCAGGCAATTTTTGAAAGACTCCAGAAAATTTTTGAAAGAGAGTCAGAGAATTTGTCATATCACAGAATCACAGAAATTAGGGGCTGGAAGGGACCTAGAAGATCATCTAGTCCAACCCCCCTGCCTGAGCAGGATCACCTAGACCAAGTCACTCAGGAACAGATCCAGGCGGGTCTTAAGTGTCTCCAGAGATGGAGACTCCCATTTTTAAGCCTAAGGCTTACTTTAATTAGTGGTGTTGGCATAGAAGTATTTCAATGTCATTGCATGGTATGACTGAATCACACGAGACTCATTTCATGTCCACCTCCACCCTGTCCTTAATGTAATTGTCAATTCCACCTAGTTCCTCAATTTTTCTGAATATACTAGACAGTTTCTTAAATAGTGGGATCTATTACCCATTTGAAGGTTATTTGTGTAGCTAGTAAAATTATTCTAGATATTCTTAATTGTTATTCACATTTTAATCTTTGAACAATCCGCTGATTGTTATGGCTCTAGCTGTTCCCTTCTTTGTACATCTAGCCCTTTAAAAGCTTGAAACATGTTTAAATACGTGTTCACATATGCAATTCATATTACTTTGCATTTTGTTCTGTTTGTAAAAATAAATCAGAGCAAGTTGTTAAAATATGGGAATGTATGTTTGTGGAGCTAGATTAAACCAGTATGTCACATTAGCTAATCCCATGCATCTGTTTTTTTCAAAGTAAAACTAACCACTGACTACATCCTCCATGAGCTGTTTAATCATGGACTTGTTTGGGTACTGACACAGCTTTAAAATTGCAAACAAGTGAAATTAACTGTAAACTGACATTTAAAAATATACTTGAAATACCTCACTGAGCAGGGGCTTGAGCCAGTTTTGCAGTGGCATGTAAGGAAGCATTCTTCCTCAGCAACACTGAAACAGACCTTGTCAAAAATGAAGGAAAAAACACCCCAAAAAACAAAAATCAGGGACTGGGAACATGTCATGAATAATTGGGGCTACTCTCACAAGAAAAAAAGGGATGAGGACAGGGTGCAAATTTACTGGAAACATACAGAGCTTCGTTGGTTGATGGTGGTAGATTATATTCTATCAGCACCATGAGGTGATATCAGGATAATTGGTTTTAATATCTTTCACCATAAGGAATCATTCTACAAGAAGGTGAAGAGGGAAAATGTCAAATCATTGTCCTGTCTTGGGTGGGGGTTGATCCTTGCAGCTCTCTGTTGGGCTCTCTCCAGTAGATCCTTGTCTCTCTAAGAAAGAGAGTGTACCTCCAAGAAAGGAGGTTTCATTTAGAGTGTAAATGCTGACCTGAGACAAACCTTGGTAAAGCTTTTTTCATTTGGAACTGCTGATCTGTTGAACCCTACTTCCTGTAGGAAAAGGTTAGTTTCAACAACTATTTGTTTAATTTAAAATACAGGAAAAGATCATAGTTTTTGTTTAAACATTTAATTATTTTTTTTTGTGATTTATTTCTGCATAATAGAAGCACATCAAAGCAATTAAAAGATAATTCACCATTAGTAGTTCTGCTGAGATTTCGGCTTCCCAATGCAAATTAGGGTGTGAAGATTTTCTAATTTCTGTGGGACAGAAAAACAGTTTTTCTCTTACCATTATAGTCTCATGCATTCACTGAAGATTGGAGAGATTGTTTGATGAAGAATGTTAAAAGGAATGAGTTTATCATGTGTAGTAATGATGAAAGGGGGATATAAAAACTATTTGTAAGAAGGATAAAAACACAAATAAATTACCGAGGGTACTTGGAGGACTTGTCATTAATAGCAATGGGATGGCATCAGTAAACGAAAATGTTAACTTGATCATCATGCCAACATTCTTTATTGTGAGATTTATTGTAATTTTTGACTTTTGCCTGAAGAAATTGTAAATAACCAAAGAGAATGCAGTAGGACTTGTTTTGGCTGAACCTGTTGAATCTGTCTTTTGCTTAGCTCTTGTTCAGTCACTTTCATCTTTCAGAGCACTCTTGAAATGCAGCTGTTTCTTCACGTTTTCAAAGCTAACGTTTCATTTCATACTTTAAAGGTTGATGCATTGGCTTGCAGACAATGCACTTGGAAAGTCTTTTCAGAGACATAAATTGCTGATTCTGATGTTATCTGTTGGATGGCTTAGAAATTCTAGTACTGAAACTAACAGAGATGATAGATAGTTGGCACTTACAGCTTAAACTGCTTTCTTTTGGATAATGCACTTAATTGACCTGAAACTGTTAGAAGAAATCAGCAGACTAGTTCACTGGAAAAGATGCCTCCAGCTGGAATGTCTGAGGAGCCACAATTGCTAAGCAAGAGTGTGGAAAACAGAAGTCCTCTGCTCTCTGGATTGTGTAGAGACTGAGCCAGAGTCTTTTACAGCTTGAGGAAATCTCTATCCACCTGAATGGTGCTAATTCATCATTTTCAACAGTGCTGCCTGAGAGTACCAATGCATCAGAGTTCTGGCAAATGCAGCACAGAAAAGGGAAAATAAATGTGTAAAGTATGCTGCTGACCTCTGAGGGTTAAGGAAAAGATCTGCATATTCTAAATGAGAAAACCTGCCAAAATGACCAGGAAGATCAGAAGCAGTAAAAGCATTGAATTCTGGGAGGAACAACTGAAATTATTGGTCAAAATGTTTTATAAAATCTTTACTGAATAAAACTTCTTAGCTGAGCTCAACAGTTTAATGATGTGAACAGTATAGTGAAGAGTCTGGAGAGTTTCTCCTATGAGGAGAGGCTGAGGGAGCTGGGATTGTTTAGTCTGGAGGAGGCTCAGGGGGGACCTTATTGCTCTCTACAGCTACCTGAAGGGAAGTTATAGGGAGGTGGGGGTTGACCTCTTCTCCCAAGTTAAAGATGACAGGACGAGGGACAATGGCTTCAAGTTGCACCAAGGGAAATTTAGGTTGTATATCAGGAGGAATTTCTTTGCAGAAAGGGTGGTTAGGCATTGGAATGGGCTGCCCAGGGAGGTGGTTGAGTCCCCATCCCTGGAGGTGTTTAAGAACTGTATGGATGTGGTGCTGGGGGCCATGGTTAGGGACACTGGCAGTACAGGGTGAACGGTTGGACTTGGGAAGACTGATATATGAGGAAAGTCTGAGAGAACTGGGTTTGTTAGCCTTGAGAAAAAGAAGGCTTTGGGGAGACCCTATCACTATGTTCCAGAATGTAAAGGGTGGCTACAAAGAACATGGAGACTCCATTTTATAGAGAGTCACATGGAAAAGATGAGAGGCAGTGGGTACAGGTTAATCCTGGAGGGATTCTGATTGGACACAAAAGGAAGATTGTTCATAATGAGAATAATCAGCCATTGAGATAATCTCCCCAGGGATGGATTCTCCAACACTGGACAATTTTAAGATTCATCTAGCCAGGGTGCTGGGATATCTTGTCTCAACCATGCTTTAGTCAAGAAAGTTTGAACCAAGTGATCCCTGAGGTCCCTTCCAACCTGGTATTCTGTGATTCTATGATCTATTCATAAGAATTTTAGCAGAAAAAAATCATATTTTAGATAGCAGTTACATTTTTTAGGTTGTTAGTATACAGGTAGAAAAGTAACACTGATAGCAGCAGCTGATTTACAGTAACTTCATGACATGTACCTTTAACAAATGATCTGTTTAAGCTTCTTCAGCATGGCATAGCAAAGGTCAAAATCCAGGAAAATGTTATGACATGACAAGCACAGAAACTCTCCTGTCATTGTCCAAAATGGAGGGAAAATACACATTAAATGGTAGATTTTGAGCCTTAGATAAAGTCTATTTGGGAAGAACAGAAAGTCCTGTCAGTATTAATGCTGGAGACTATTTCTGAGTGGTCCACAGGACTTAATAACCCCTCACCCCACACCCCTACAAACAAAACCAAACCATCTTTTAAAAAGGCTTTCACACAGAGCTGCTTCTAACCCAGGCCATCTTACTAAGAAAAATGAAGTGGCAGGTGATGAAAAAGATTCCCCTCGAGATGATGTAGCTGATTTCTGACCTCTCAGAGTAATTATGCAAGTAACCATTTTCAGCAGGTGTATTTCCAAGGTTGTCCTCCTGGTTTGTGTTGAACTACTTGCTTCTTACTTAAAAANTGTATTTTATTTTATTTTTTAATTGTACCAAAAAATACTTTATTCCCACAGCTCAGTGATTTGTTTTGAACACTCTCTGGAGTGTGCATCCCACTTCAGAGAATTCTGGGCTAACCCCCAGGTCATATGAGTTTCCTTTGTTACCTTATTTTCTCTTCCCAGAGATTTTTATTTTATTTACTTTTATTTCATTTATTTTTATTTCTGAAAAATATGAAAGTATTTTCTACCTTAATTTATAATTTATGTTATCCATCCCAACCTTCACCTAAATAGAGTAGTCTTTTTTCTAGAAATAAAAAAAAAAAGAAATCTTTCATCTTTTGGAGAATTGTAATATGTTACAGCAGGCATTTTCACAGAATCACACAATGTCAGAGACTGGAAGGGACCATGAAAGATCATCTAGTCCAACCCCCCTGCCAGAGCAGGATCACCTACACCAGATCACACAGGGATACATGTAATATATTGTCTCTTAGTCATAAACAAAGATTTAACAAATCCAGAAACATGTCCTGNGGACAATGGCTTCAAGTTGCACCAAGGGAAATTTAGGTTGTATATCAGGAGGAATTTCTTTGCAGAAAGGGTGGTTAGGCATTGGAATGGGCTGCCCAGGGAGGTGGTTGAGTCCCCATCCCTGGAGGTGTTTAAGAACTGTATGGATGTGGTGCTGGGGGCCATGGTTAGGGACACTGGCAGTACAGGGTGAACGGTTGGACTTGGGAAGACTGATATATGAGGAAAGTCTGAGAGAACTGGGTTTGTTAGCCTTGAGAAAAAGAAGGCTTTGGGGAGACCCTATCACTATGTTCCAGAATGTAAAGGGTGGCTACAAAGAACATGGAGACTCCATTTTATAGAGAGTCACATGGAAAAGATGAGAGGCAGTGGGTACAGGTTAATCCTGGAGGGATTCTGATTGGACACAAAAGGAAGATTGTTCATAATGAGAATAATCAGCCATTGAGATAATCTCCCCAGGGATGGATTCTCCAACACTGGACAATTTTAAGATTCATCTAGCCAGGGTGCTGGGATATCTTGTCTCAACCATGCTTTAGTCAAGAAAGTTTGAACCAAGTGATCCCTGAGGTCCCTTCCAACCTGGTATTCTGTGATTCTATGATCTATTCATAAGAATTTTAGCAGAAAAAAATCATATTTTAGATAGCAGTTACATTTTTTAGGTTGTTAGTATACAGGTAGAAAAGTAACACTGATAGCAGCAGCTGATTTACAGTAACTTCATGACATGTACCTTTAACAAATGATCTGTTTAAGCTTCTTCAGCATGGCATAGCAAAGGTCAAAATCCAGGAAAATGTTATGACATGACAAGCACAGAAACTCTCCTGTCATTGTCCAAAATGCAGGGAAAATACACATTAAATGGTAGATTTTGAGCCTTAGATAAAGTCTATTTGGGAAGAACAGAAAGTCCTGTCAGTATTAATGCTGGAGACTATTTCTGAGTGGTCCACAGGACTTAATAACCCCTCACCCCACACCCCTACAAACAAAACCAAACCATCTTTTAAAAAGGCTTTCACACAGAGCTGCTTCTAACCCAGGCCATCTTACTAAGAAAAATGAAGTGGCAGGTGATGAAAAAGATTCCCCTCGAGATGATGTAGCTGATTTCTGACCTCTCAGAGTAATTATGCAAGTAACCATTTTCAGCAGGTGTATTTCCAAGGTTGTCCTCCTGGTTTGTGTTGAACTACTTGCTTCTTACTTAAAAACATGTCATGAGCTCCAGAACAGCCATATTCAAAAGGGTGTCATATCTATTCCCAGACTCAGCTGGAAATTACATATTTTCAGGTTAGGATGTTTCCCATATACTGATTTCTTTTACCTAAATGTGCCAGATTTTTAACAGTCCACTCCTAACTTATATTGCTATGACAGAAAGAAGATTCAGGTATGGAGGGGTTTTGTAGTGATCAGGTCAGCCTTGCTATGACTATTGTTATCAGATAAATCACAATAAATATGATTTATTCCTTTTATGGACTTCATAAAACATAGAGAAAATATTTTTTTTTAAGTAGATAAGTATGAAATATGAAATAAATTCTATGTTAAACATTTANAGGCATTTTCACAGAATCACACAATGTCAGAGACTGGAAGGGACCATGAAAGATCATCTAGTCCAACCCCCCTGCCAGAGCAGGATCACCTACACCAGATCACACAGGGATACATGTAATATATTGTCTCTTAGTCATAAACAAAGATTTAACAAATCCAGAAACATGTCCTGTACTTGTTTAACACAGGATCTGTATAACATCAAGGAAAAGATGTTGTGGAGCATTACGTAAAAATGTTATGTAATTTCCTAAAATCTTCTGTGGCTTCCTGACTGGGAAATAAAACAAAGAAGCAGTTACTTATTTTCCCTCAATTGTCCTGCTTTGATTTTCTCAGGTGGGCCAGGTGTCCAATAGCAGCTTCTGTGCAAGGGATTTTTCTGTCCATCCTATCCCAGATGATAGGGAATCCCAAAGCTATTTGGATTACGAGGTGTGTAACCAGATCTGATGGTAAACTAGATAAATGTGATGGGATAGATGAAGAGAAACTGTTCTAAGGAACCCTCAGTATTTTTGCTATTGCCTCTATGCAGCTCAATCTTCAGAGAACAATCATTGTCACTGCCAAGGAGTTTATAAAACGGGAAGATGGACTCATCTTGGGAGAAGATTGTTTCTCAGAAAGAGCTTGGAGCCTCATCCAAGCCTTTGAAAATTGTTCATGAGTTAGCTGTTACATCAGAACAGAAACAGTGGAAACAATTTTCCTCAACAGAAAACAATGGAAAACAGATTAATTAGCTCAAATAAGTTCACACCATGTTGAGGGCAAGAAGGACTAATGCAGCTCAGAGTGCAGCTCAGGTCAGTACTGCCAGCAGCTATTAAAGGCTGGCTAACTAGGGCTGTTGAGGATCCATCTCTTGAGAGGGAAGCAGCACACTGCCCACATCTTTGAGCTTCCTAATGCTCTTCCTTTTATGTGATTTGTGGGCTTTGGTACATTAGGGGGACCAGAAGAAGGGTTCTCAACCCTTTCCTGACACCTTTGCTTTTATATCTCTTAAGTCCTTATTTCTGGCCAGTACAGTGAAATAATAACAACAATAATAATAACAACATCAGTAAAAAAAATAACCTAATGAGGACAGAGTCTGCATGGCACAATAAAGTGTTCATTGTGGCTACTGCACCAGACACAGCAATTCATAACTTCTTGAGGGTCAATTTAAAAAACTTGAGGCAGATCTTCTGCAGACTCTCTTCTGCCTGCTCCATGGAAACACAGCCCTTTACCTACTGAAATCAAACTAGTAATTATTTTGCATAGTACCTCCTATTCAACTCCACCAACATGCAGAGTGGTTCAGCAGTTGGCAGGTTGTCTTGTTCAGGGGTACGTTTCTGCCAAATCACAGGCAGTCTTTGTGTCTTTTTTTAAAATATCCTTGTATGTTGAGTTTTGAAATGGTGTTGGGTGGATGGTCAATTTAAATACTTCTCAAAATCTGATTAGATGCATACTGTGCATACTTATCCATTTAAATAGATTTTGAAAATCCGCCCATAAGTAGTTTTGAAGCTTGTAAGATATTTGAAAATATAAGTGATGCAGTAGTCCAAATTTTTGGTGGAATTCACGAGTTTAGCCAGCTTTTCAGAAGCACATGTATGGCTGGGTAGGCTCTGAAAATGTGAATCTAAGCTGCTAAATTACATGTGGTATAATGGACCATAGTTTTTAGGGTGTTGTTTGTTACTTTACATCCTTCCCAAAACTCTGAAAAAATCCAGGCTAATGTAACTCTAGTTCTCATCCATATGAATGTCCATATTTTAATTGTTAATTAAGAATAAGTAATTTTGGTTAGCATTTGTAAATTAAAAAGTTATGGATATATTGTATTAGAATGTATAAAATAGTATTTTATAGCAATAGTATTTTATTTTCATTTATAAATACACACAAATATTATATAAAATAACTGATAACATGTAACACAAATTAACATTAGAATTATGTATCAGATCTTTCACAGCAATGTTCTCTTTCAGAAGTATTTCCTTCACTAAATGGCCAATGTACTGTTAATACTAACTAGTGCCTTGATTATTGAATAAAGCTTGGTATAATGCCAAGAACAAAGTATGGAAACTGGACAAATGCAAATATAAATATGCACATAAACATTTTGGTGCATGAAGCTTTGATCAAAATTGGTCATAAGATTAAATTAACCTTATCTTGAGATGAACAGATGTAGGGAATTGCTATTGAAGACATGAAGGATTATATCCCATTGTCTAGATTTGGTTTGTTTTCATTTTTGAGCCTAGTGGAATGTTTACATGACTTGCTCATCTTTATGATATCCATTTTGAAACCTGTGATTACAAAATTAATACATTGCAAACAAGTCATTGTTGTATCTAGAAAGGGATGAGGTTCTTTGAATGCATAGGAAAAGCAAATCAGGACAGCCATGCTAATGTGAGTCCTGGCTCTAAAAACTAATGAATCCTTCATTTCTTCCAACCTTCCAGTGGTGCTTTTATTGCACACATTCAAAAATATCTCCTGACTTTGTTTTATTTTTTTCCTGCCTAGAAATTTAATTTTCCTAATTTATTGGGAACAAGGCACTGATGTCAGTTTCCAGATGTTCTCTCCAAGTGAATATTTCAAATTAGCTAAGGCTTTGAGTATTTGTATAAGGCTTTGAATGTTTCCAGCATCCTTTTGATCTCTGTCATATGCTTGGCTGTAAATCTGCACCGATGGCATGGCTTTGTCTTCTCAGAGAGTGTGAAGACCACATAACAGCACCAATTGAATCCCCTGTGTCCTGGACATCTAATTAGGTCTGACTAGGTTTGAATGGGACTAATGCTTAGTTCTGACCAGGGTACACTCTAGCCCTGCTGCCATCTGATTTGTATGAGCAGTGGTATTATGTTTTTTCTCTTGATTTTCAGTCTTTGATTGATAGAGGTCTACACACACACACAAAAAAAAAAGTCATTTTACAATATATCTTTTTGTATCTCTGATGCAGGGCTGGATATGGAGCTCAGTTTTTAGGCAGACTGCTGTCATCTTTGCCCTGAGTGTCCTGCTCTCCATTGGTGTCATCTTCTCTTGCTCCTTTGAGTATCCTCCACCTAGCATGGCCCTGCACCACCATGTGGACAGGACAGAGGGTAAATCGACAGGAACCTTGTGAAATTCAACAGGTACAAATGACAAGTCCTACCCCTGGCATGAACTTTTAAAGCCACAGGCATTAAAAACAGACTGACTGGGGAGCAACTCTGAAAAAGGCCCTGAAGAGTCTTCAGGATGGAAGGGGCTGGTGGACTTTCCCTGGGAGAAAAGGCTGAGGGACCAGGACTGTGCCAGCCTAAGGAAGACACAGCTTCAGTAGGTATGCCAGCAGACCCCCAAGGGATGTCATGGAGTAGATGGGACCAGGTTCTTTGTGGTGGTGCAGGGTAGGGATAATTTGAAAGAAGGGATATTCAGAGTAAGGCATGAGAAGAAATAGGTGGTGAAACAGGATTCTCAGAGAGGCTGTTTGGTCTCTGACTTTGGAGGTTTTCCAGAAATGACTGGATAGACCCTGAAACACAATCTATCTCAGAGATCAGCCTGCTGTGAGCAGGAGGATGGACGTGAGACCTTTTGAAACCAAAATGCTCTGTGATCACCTATTGCCACCTCATCTGGGGCAGTGGAATCCTGTAATCAGTGCTAGTTAGAAAGAGAGAGGACCATCATGTGTCTAAATGTTAAAAGTATTGGAAATTAAATGTTAAAAGTATTGGAAAAATTGAAAGGTGATGACAGGGTTAGGAAATGAACAAACAAACAATGAATAAGAATAGGGACACACTAGGAGAAAGTAAATGCAGTGATAGGAGGTGAGATGGGGAAAAGAGTGAAGGGGAGTGAGGTGGGAAGAAAAACAGTTTGGGGAGAAAGAAGTCTGTAGCTAATGGAAATGGAAAGGTGCTTGGATTGTGAAACACATAATGTTTCAGAGATGACAGCTTCATTATCAGTTTGTCTTGGAGCTTTTCTTTTCCCAAACAAGTGTGGTAGAAGTGCCCTATTAGTATCACTTCCAAGATCCAGAGTCCGTGTTAATTCGTAATTCTGTCTACCCTTATGGAAAAAAATAGCAGTACTGTTTTCAGATTTTTATTTAAAGTCTACTGAAACCACCAATCCAACTGTTAGTAATGGATGGCATTAGCTCTGTCTCAGAAAGCCTGGTAGAGTCAACAGCTTTGTTATTAAAGGGTTGTATTGTCTCACAAAAGGACAGGATTGTGTACTATGTTACCTGTGAAAGTACCAAGTCTGGCAATATGAAAAAACAGACACTGATTTAATTTAATCTCTAAATATTTTTAAGTGCTATATATTTTAAATACCACTGTTTATATTAATATATTTACATTGAAACAATCGGACTTTATATTGCTTTGTGAAAGCATCTGATATTAACATTGCAATCATAGAATGTTTAGGGCTGGAAGGGACCTCCAAAGGGCATCTAGTGCAGCCCTCTGCAGGGAGCAGGGACACCCTCAACTAGCCCAGGCTGCTCAGAGCCTTGGCCAACCTCCCCTGCAATAGCTCCAGGGATGGGGCCTCAACCACCTCCCTGGGGAGCCTGTGCCACTGATCCATCACCCTCAA
>VYZU01047504.1:0-19988 GCA_013401355.1 Ceyx cyanopectus | reverse complement strand
CACACACCCCCACACCCCCACACACCCCACACACACACAGACTCACACACCCACACCCACCCACACCCACCCACACACATACACACCCCCACACCCCCCACACACATACTCCCACACACCCACACACACACCCCAGTTTATTCAGACAGACACACACAGAGCTCCATTCCCCTCCATCCCATAACCTCACCACACTCGGAGTCTCCTTCCCAGTATTTCTACAAAAGAAAAAGTCAAGTTTTTTTGTCCTACTTCTCCCCTTTCTGCAGTGAGATTTAGTGCAGTTGCAGCCACCGTGGTGTACATTCCCTGCTGCAGAAACAACCAGCAACTGGTGCAGTGCAAAGCACAGCTGACAGCCCTTTGGGGAAGAAGCTTTTCCTCTTGTCTGAGCTAAACCTCACCTGGAACAGTTTAAGGCCATTCCTCTTGTCCCATCACTTGTTCCCAGGAGACCAACCCCTCCTGGCTCCATTGCAGTGCAGCTAGGACAGCTAAACCTGTGTGAGGATGAGGAAACTCAGCTCACAGCACCTAAGAGTGTGTGAAAAGTGTGAATGAAATTGCAGGAATACCACCCTTCTTTCTTTCTAATCCTCCCCCAGCCTGGAAAAATGGAAGGACCAGCCTGAGTGCAGGGGCACAGGGGTCTGAAGGACACACACACAAAGCCACACTGGCAGGGTTAACATCAAGACCTGCAGCACAATTAACACCCTGTGCCCCTGGCTACCTTCCCCTGGGGAATGCAAACCCACAGCTGGGTTGGCAAGGCAGCCCAGCCTGTAAGCGCCCACCTACATCCAGGAGAGCCACCATCCTGGGGTAAATCCTGAGCCACTTCCTCACAGGAGCCACTAAAATAAAAAGGCTCATGCTAGGAAGCGTTTGGGTTGTCCCAGAAAACAGCTGAGACACGATTCACACAGTGATCACAGGGTGCAAGTGAAGTGGTTTTGCATCACAAACCTCACACACATTCCCTCCTGCCACAGCAATAAGAAGGCAGCAGAGGGACAGGAACAGCCTCCTCCTGCTGTGCTGGGATAACCATGAGTTACCTGACTTTCAGGGCAACAGGGAGCAGCTGGAAAGGCAGTGCTGCTGTCAACATCTCCAAACCAGGTGCCAGCGTGACAGGGCTTGGAGATCACAACTCGACAGGAGAAAAAACATCCCTTAGACCACTACTTCCTACCAAAGAATTCTCCGTTTTGAGTTGTTTGCTCAACCAACAGCAGCATCACCAGACAGGGCAGGTGAGGGAGCTGGGCATGGGCAGTGTGGAGCAGAGGAGGCTGAGGGGGGAGCTCATTGCCCTCTCCAGCTCCTGCCAGGAGGGTGCAGAGAGGTGGGGGAGGCCTCTGCTCCTCAGGCACTGCTGCCAGAAGCAGGGGCTGGGCTGAAGCTGCAGCAGGGGAGGGTTCCATTGGCTCTGGGGAAGCAATTCTTTCTGGAGAGAGTGGGGAGGCCCTGGCCCAGGCTGCCCAGGGAGGGGGTGGAGTCCCCAGCCCTGGAGGGGTTTCAGAAAGGAGCTGCCATGGTGCTTCAGGACATGCTGTGGGGGAGGCAGGGAGGGGGGATTGCTGGTGTTGGAGTGGTTGGGTGTTTAGGTTTGTTGTTGTTGTTGTAGCTTTGGTTGGACTGGGTGATCTGGGAGCTCCTTTCCAGCCAGGATTATTCTGTGACTCTCTAACCACAACTTAATCACGGTGGTGAGGTCAGTGGAGAAGGATGGATGGATTTAAATGAGGTGGAGAGTCTTTTCCAGAGCAAGCCCAGCAGGTGCTAGGTCAGGCAGCAGCAGGGGGTGTTGCTCTTCTCCTCAGCTGCTCCTGAAGGAATTCCAAGCCCTGCTTGTGTGGCACAGCAGTCCCAGTGGGAGTGCACAGCTATGCTACAGACCATGCAGTGCTGGGGCAGGTCCCACACTGCCTGAATCCTCACACCTTCTGTTCCATCCCCTGCCACAGGTCTGCTGCAGCTCAGGATCCCCCTGTGACTGCAGCCACGTGCTGTGTAAGTGGGTGTGAAGCTGCAGAACAGTTCCTACAAGGATACAGGAAGAAAAAGCAACTGTTTCCCAGGCTCTCAGCTCCCTGCCATCATCTCTCATCCATTAAACACTTCATGCAGTTCAACCCCAGACCAAAAAGTTTGGGATTTCAGTTTGGAATGTAATGCAGGGGAGTCTCAGAGACTTTTTTTTTTTGATCCAAAACCTGGAAAACAAAAGAAAAATGAAAGAGAAAA
Organism: Ceyx cyanopectus; assembly: GCA_013401355.1. NCBI lineage: Eukaryota > Metazoa > Chordata > Aves > Coraciiformes > Alcedinidae > Ceyx > Ceyx cyanopectus. The sequence goes on along the minus strand of VYZU01047504.1, from coordinate 17,735 downwards.
AAAAAAAAAAGACACCTCTCTTACCTGAACGTGTTCTTTGTGGTTATCCATGATCACCCCTTCTCTCTCCTTTGCTCCTCCCACTGGCTTTCCACCTTCCCTAATGCTTCAGAGCCCATTTCTCTCCTTTTCCTTAGCCATCATTGTTTTGTTTTCCTTGCTCAGAGCAGGGTAAGGTTCTGGCAGCTGGGAGGTCTGATAACCTTCAAATGTTCTCTTGGAAGTGCAGCTTCTGCATTGCTCCAGCTGCAGGAGCTGATTCAAGTCTCAGAACATCTACCTCAGCATTGCCTGTTTTCGTATCTCAACCCAATGCCACCTAAAACCACATTTCTCCTTGTCTGAGCAGAACAAAAAATGACATTTCTGCACCTCACCAGATCTGGGCTAAGGCTGTTAAGAGCAGTCACCAGCAATCCCTTCCTGAGCAGCTGGAGAAGGGAGAACCTCCATGTCAAACAGACAAAATCTCTTCAATGCATTGCAGAAAGAAGCCTTAGGACATCCAAGCCTGCCACTCTGGGCCACTCCTTTCCCAGTCTGGACTTTTCCCATGGATCTGAGTCCAGCTAGATGCAATCACCCAACCACAAGGTCAAGAAGACATTTCTTGGGCAAGGTCTGAGCATTTTATGTCTGTGTAGCAAAGAACTTACATTGAGAGCAGGTCTCCAAAGTAACACAGGACTAAAACATCACCCTAAAATGGGATTTATCTGCCTAGAGAGCAAGTAACTGATACTTGTAAGAGTTGATTTCTCCATTTCCCCCTTTATATTTATTTTGACAAATTTCTAAATGAAAATTATTTTGTAACTCAAAGCATCTTATTTGAGCTGTTTAAAATTAAAACCATTGTTCACATTTTTCCAACCACAAATCAACTTTCAGCAGTGCCTAAAAATCCCAACAGATATTTCAGTGTACAAACACAAGGACATTTATTTCATCTACCCCTCTGTCAAGGGTTCAGATCTATTTAGAAGAGCCTTCTGGTGAGACCCTGGCCCAGGGTGCCCAGAGAGGTGGGGGCAGCCCCAGCCTTGGCAGTTTCTCAGGCCAGGCTGGATGGGGCTCTGAGCAACCTGCTCTAGTGGGAGGTGTCCCTGCCATGGCAGGGGGTGTTACTGGATGAGTTTTAAGGTCCTTCCAGCCCTGACAGTTGCATGATTCTGTGGCTGTGCTTGGAAGCTGGATGGGCTTTCTCTTGGATGTAGTAACAGAACAATTGCAGCCATGTGGAGGTTGGATTGCACAAGGGAACTTCAGAATGAGACCAAAAGTAACTCCTTGACTGTGTCTAAACTCTACAGAAAGCAACTGCAAACCTGTCAGCAGCACTGCACTGGTGTCTCCTGTGCAGCTCTTCCCCTCAGTGAGGGGAATTCAGAACACAGCCAATGTCTGTTGGGACCACAGCTGTGTATGCACTGCTACAAACACACCACTGCAGGCAGGATGGTAATGCCACCAGAACTTTATTCCACTCTCAGCCCCATCACACCCTCACCCTTAGGATGTGCTGCTCAGGTGTCTGCATTCAAATATGCACAGAAACAGCCAGAGGAGTTACCAGAACCATTTTTATATTAAAAAAAACAAACCCAGCTAATGTACATTTATTTTTTCCCAGTACAGCTATTTTTTTTTTCTTAAAAAGTACTGTATGTATCAAACATTTCAGATTTATTCCATCACTGTCATTGTCTCTGAAGAGCTGCCAAACCTCTCCAACTGGAATGAGCTTCAGAGTAGCCTCCAGATGAAGCTTTTAGCTCCCTACCTGTAGGAGAAGAGGCTCAGCTGGGGCACAGGCCATTAACCCCTGTGTGTACAGCTTCCTTCTGGAAGGATGGAAACCCCAAAGCCCCAGTGACCATCTGTACCTTGCACAAAGCCAACACAAGACACAGTGAAGTTCTGCAGTGAAGAGATGCAGCATCTGGAAAGGTCTGTTGGCATCTGGATCTTTAACAGCTCTTTAAAGAGGTAATGGTTCAGATCAAGAACAAGTTTTTTTTGCCTCAATATAATACACATCTGAAATTAAAATAAAACATGGAAGACCAATATCTTTACAGTTTGTTCTTCAGAAAAAGAAGAATCTTAAAGAAAGCATTTAGTAGTCCACTTGTGCTTAAAATATTCAATCCATGATAAAGCCAAAAAAAAAAAAAAAAAANAAAAAAAAAAAAAAAAAAAGACATTTTTTTGTACACTATGGTCAAAAAGAACAGTTTAATTGTCCAGGAATTGCACTGTGTTTCCATCACCCTCCAGAACCTGCTCCAGCTCTGCAGATGGCTGCTGGGGCTGCCAGGATCAGTCCTCTAATTGCCAACCTGGGGAGGCCCCTCGGGGATCAGTGATGTGAAGAAGGTTGTGATGAAGGACCATGCAGAAGCCATGAAGCCAGGCTGCTGCTCTGGGTGCCCATCTTCACCTGCATCTTCTCCACTCTCTTCATCCAGCCCCTCATCCATAAGGCGTTCCTTCAGAAACAGAAAAGGCAGCTCTGAGGTGAGCAGCAGCTTTTCCCTGCCCTCAGCACACCTCCTGAGGAGCCTCCAGCACAGACAGTGTGACTGGAGACAGCCTGGGGCTGGCAAAAGAAGAGGATTAGAGCAGCAGGCAGCACAGTGAGGCCAGTGCTCAAAGCTTTCTGCTTAGCCTGACTGCATTGCCCACTGGTGCCTCTCCTTCCAGGCATGCCAGCATGTGTGGAGTGGATGCAGGGGAGTTTGAGACTTGTCTGCTACTCACCATCTCTTCAAGGTCTGGGTTGTTAGCCTGCTGCCCATCATGGTTCACTTCCACGTTGTTGGCTGCCTGCTGCTGGCCTCCCTCTTGCCTGAAGGGGAACCACCCAGCTTGGTGCCTGTGTAACAGAACAGGAGAGCTCAAAACCTCTCTTCTGAAAGGAACTACAAGATGTTTTTCTACTACAGGTTAACTACCGAAGTAAATTCCTCAATGGCTTTCAAATAAAAGAAGCTACAACTATTTCCTGCAAGTCTAACTTCCAGATCAAATGGTGGCTGTTCTTTGATGTCTGGGTTAAAGAGCAGCTCTTAGCAAGACCCTTCTTAAGCTCCACATCCACAGTTCCAGAAGACTAATAATTTACAATTATTAAGTCTGTAGAATATTTCTTGGGGTCTCCTCCCCATCTTTAAGTACTTTATTTATATCACTTTACAAGGCAGCCTTGTTTTTCAGAGTTTCAAGCTGATTTTCTGTGGAAAGAATAAAGTTCAGCTAAGGCCTGCACCACATTGAAACTGTAAATAAAAGAAGCCTCCCCTATGTCCTCAGTATTCTGATTTCACCTGCCATATCTGCATGAGACACAGGACTGAGACTACAGTGCAAGGCACTCCCAGTGAATGACACCTGGCCACACCATCAAGCACCACTGCTGGATTGTGCCTCTATTTACATCACTAGGGTATTTCCTATACAAGTGATGACAACAGCAGTGGTACTTCTTAACAGGGACATCAGATGGGTTTTTATAATTGATCATAAAAGAATCAGAGAATCATTCAGGTTGGAAAAGCCCCTTGGGATCATCCAGTCCAACCATTCACCTGCTCTACACAGTTCATCCCTAAACCATGGCCCTCAAACCCACACCCAAACCACCCTGAAACACCCCCAGGGCTGGGGACTCAACCCCCTCCCTGGGCAGCCTGGGCCAGCCTCTGGCTGCTCCTGCAGGCAACAATTTTTCCCCAGGGCCCAGGCTGCCCCTGCCCTGGAGCAGCTGAATCCAGCCCCTCTGCTTCTGGCACTAGTGCCCTGTGAGCAGAGCCCAGCACCAGCCTCTCTGCACTGGCCTGGCAGGGGCTGCAGAGAGTGAGGAGGGCTCCCCTCAGCCTCCTCTTCCTCACCCTGAGCACTCCCAGCTCCTTCCATGGCTCCTCAGCAGAGGGATTCCCCAGCCCCTTCCCCAGCTCCGGGGCCTCCTCTGCACTGGCTCCAGCCCCTCCAGCTCTCTCTGGGCTGGAGGTGCCCAGCACTGGACACAACACTCATTGTTTGGGGTTTTTTAAAGACAGATGAGCTTACCTCTGCCATCTTCCTTTCATAGCCAAGCAGTGTGAAGTTTGGGCAAGCACACACTTGACCTGTATGACCTTCCCTCAGCCCTACTCTCTCCATTTCCATCCCATTTCTACCACAGTGATCTGTTTCCTGGAGAGTGCTGTGTCTCAGGTGTGACAGCCAACAAGGTAGAAAAGCTTTGACATTGATTTTTAACTCTATCAGCTCCTCCCCTTGTTTCCATCTCTGGTTTTGTTTTCCCACCACACCTCCCAGACAGTGAAGAGCAGTGCTGAGCCTCTGGCACTGGCCAGTTCTGTTCAGCTGGATCACACAGCAAGCCCCTCATGCAGCCAGCAGCTCTGCAGCTGTGCCCAGCTGTTGTACTCACAAATAAACCAGCAGCATGGCTCCCATGACCATGACAAAGCGACTGAAGGAGGAGTAGAAGTACACAATGCTGAGGAGGATGGCTGCTCTGGAGAACGTGTACATCCAGTCCAGCCAGTCCCTGTTGAACTCCTCCTCGTTCACCACTGCCCCACCCTGGGCATTCAGCTGGACATTGGCATTCACAGGCCTGTTCTCCTGGGCATGGGGTGCTGCTGCAGGCTGGTTGGCAGGAGCATGCTCTGGATGTGCAGCCTGGGCAGGCAGAGACCTGGCTGGCTCGGGGCTGGAGGTCACTTGGGCTGAAACAGCAGCTTGGCTATAAATGGAAACATTACATGGGCTTGTCAAAAACAGAAAAGCACCCACATTTCCCAGCCTGTTCTTGCTTTCTTTTCTACAAGGATCAAGTTTCAGATTTCATACAGGTCAAAGCAAACTCCATTCCCCCTGAAATTTGGGGTTATTAAGATGTTTGGACCAACACAAAACTCAATTTCATTATTTGCTGGGCAAAAATGTAAACCAACAGAGCCAGGCACGATCACCTTGGTTGTTTTCTTCTTGGAAACTGCATTAAGTAGTTGTTTTGAGTAGCAGTGTTCAAGTAGTAAGGGTTTACTACTTCCCTTTCATCAGTGTAAGTCAGTAGTAAGCTTATGCAGACTTACTATTGCATGTAGTACTGCCGTGCATACATCTGCTGCCACCAGATCATCTGCAGGGGGCTGAATGCAGGATACATGGAAAACCCAGGAGGAACACCCTGGCCTGGCAACTGGTTGCCTAGATTGCTAGAAAAAGGAGTTTAAGAAGAATACTCAGTTCTAAATGACATTTATAAAATGCTTACATATTAAAAAAACAACTGAAGCAGCATTCTCCTCTCACCTGTCCCCCTACTGTAATGCAAGGAAACAAGAAGCAGGGGGACATCCAACCCATCCCCAAAAACACTCTATTTTCATACAAGAAATTAAGAAGCAAAGCTGTTTCTATAGGGAGAGGATTTATGGTTTGGTATGCAGCAGTCTGTCAGTAGCAGCATCTCTGAGAGAAATCCACACTGAATTGTGCTTCAAAACTGGGTGTAACTGCAGAGAATTCTCCATAAAATTCCTTCTAAATTCAGAGGTTGCCCTTAAAGTTGCTGCAGGAGCTGTCAAAGGGAAACCACCTTCTCCAGCTTTCTTTGGGAAGCAATACCTGCAATCCCCTGTGATCAAAGCCATCAGAAGATGAGCATGAGGCAAGACCAACTGCTCTTTCAGCCAAGAGCACTGCAGCATCACATCACTCCCTTCCCCACCCTCAGCATTTCAAGCACCAGTGATTCTCCTCCCTGGGGATTCCTGTGCAAGAGACACAAAGCTCCTCTGAAGATTTCCTTTTGCATTTCTCTGCTTTTAAACTTCTGATCCTCTCTTTCCTCCTAGAGCATTCAGCACGTTGTGGCAAGATTTCCAGCCCTCTCCCCAAAGACTCTGGTGAGCTGCAGTGGCTGAGGACATCCCTCAGGAGAGCAGAGAGCAGAACAGAAGCTGACTCAGACTGCAGGGAGCAAAAGCTGCTGTCAGGGCTACACCTGAGCAAGGCACTCCCTGCAGAGACACCACCAGATGTCCTTAGTCTGCCAGGGATCCAGATATCCAACACATGCCCAGCAAGAAAGGTGGGAGGAAGGCATCAAAGACTTCTGTCCATGTCAGACATGAGCAAGCACTTCATTGTTGGAACTGGATGAGCTTGAAGGTCTCTTCCAGCTCTGACAGTTCCAGTTCTATACTGATCACCACTAGTGGAAAAAGACGACTTTTTATTCAGCCTTTAAAGCTTAATCTGTGTCACCTGCATTTGTCTAATGACCTTGACACACAGACAGCTCAATCAGGGCTCATCTCATAGGACCCTGGGGTATCAACTTCAAGTGATACTGAACCAAAGAAAAACCCCATGGAGCAAAGGCTGGTGATGAAGGAAGGTATTTCTGCACTAGAACCCTGATCCAGTCTAAGTGCCCAGGCACAGCCAATGCTCTTGCTCTCCACAGCAGACTGAAGTGGTAGCTAGCTAAACCACTTGCTCAGTCCCACCTCAAGCCCAGATCTTTAGAAAACAGCATTTACAAAGGCTCAAAAGCAACAGAAAGAGTTGAAATATCACAGAGAAAACAGTTTCCATCTTGGAACTGGCTTTTTTCCCAAAGGGTGTTCAACTCACACCTACCAGGAGCTGAGAACCCATCAAAGTCATCACTCAACCACCTCTCAGTCATGCTGCTTATTGGATGGCAGTGACAGAGTTGCCAAATGCTCAGGAAAACTGCCCCTCACATGGATGCCGAGACATCTGGGGACTCTTTCCCACCAGTAGAGCCTACAACTCATTGTGCAGCTGGATTGCAAGGAATCTCCACAGGCAAAGCCCATCTCAGCCAGGAGCCTTCACTGATCTGTGTGTGAGCTCCACTGAACTGGGTTTCACTGCCCTAAATGGTGTTTAAGAGAGCAGCTAAAAAAATAGAAGTCATTTCTTATTGCTGGAATACAGGTAGCAGTGCCTTGAAGCACAAACTGATGCATCTGAGATGACTGAAAGCATTACAAAGTGGTTTTCAAGCAGGCAGCAGCAGACTGCAGCAGGCAGCTCACTGATGTGGAGCTGAGCAGAGCCAGTAGCCACCAGCCCTTAAGTGAGGATCTGAGTTCTGACAGAGTTTCATTGCATTTCTTTTACCACAAAGTGCTAAGATGATTTATTTTCCTTTTGAACACAACCTAAATATATTTTCAACAGTTTTGGCAGCTGTTTTCTTTCCAGGGACAGAAACAACTGTTACTGTTAGCAGGTTCCCAAGCTTTTTTGTTTCAACATTCTCCAAAGAAAATGTCTAGAATTTATACAATCCTGGGAGAAGGTCTTGGCAGGAAGACATCTCAAAAGGGTTCCCAAAGGAATGAACTCAGAGTTCAAAGGAATCAGCTGAGAGTGCACTATCCTCCCATTTTCCCCTTGGGAAAAGAATAGTTTAAGAAGCTGCAAAGGTGATGTGGGTTAGAAATGGCTCCAGAAGCAATCACCTGATCAGTTATATTAACAACTGCACCCACTGGAAAAATATTAGAGCTGCAAATAACAAGAGAAATGTGAGGGTGGAAAACAAAAAGGAAAAAAGAAAACCAAAACCCAGAAGAAAACAGCCTGAGGGGGAGCACAAAGAACAACTCACTCTGCTGGACTCCTAGCTAATTAATGTTCACATGAAAAATGTTTCTAATGTGACTTCTGCTTGAAGATGAACTAGCCACATCATCCTCCAGGCTGCAAAAGAAACAACTACCACTGAGCATTTAAAGTACTTTGGAGTCCTGGAGAGCTGAGCATTGCTTCCCTCTCACTTACCCTTGCATTAAATAAGGGAACTGGTGGCTTGGCAGGGTGTTGCTTTGTGCTTGGGGCAGATTTCTATGCCTCACTCCATCTGCACTGCTGTTCAGAGGGGTAGAGGCAGCTTCTTGGTTTGTGGCTGAGGCAGCAGTTGATCCAGAATGGTCTGAAGTCTTAAAAAGAAAGAAAGCTGAGGTTGGGGGATGTGCTTCAACCTTTCACCTCAAGTTCTGGTGAGGACACAAGCAGCAGGCAAGTCTTCTGGGGCTTTGCTGGTTCTGGCAGAAACTCCAAACTGCCCTGAGGGGTACCTGATAAAACCATGAAGCTTTCAGAAAGACTCAACACTTCACAGGCCCCAGAGAAACCTCATGGCACTGGGAATCAAGGTTTCAAAAAGTTGAACCCAACTACAGCTTCATCAACCCAGGATTTAACAAAAATTGCTACAACCTCAGGGTACAGCTTTATATTCAGAGACAAAAGTTAATAATAAAGTGATTATTTATTAATTAATACGGAATTTAATTATTTATTATTTATTACTAAATATTTCAATATTTTTAAATTTTAAAATAAATTAATATTTTAATAAATATTTATTTATTAAAATTTAATAATAAATTAAGACACCCAGATCACACTTGCCCTACAAAGGAAAAGAAGAAATATGTGGCACTAGATAGGGTGTGTGGGGGGGAAATAATAAGAAAAAAAGAAGCTGGAGGAGCAAAGGCCATTCAAGTTTTGTGTTTAGAATGAGTCCTTCAAACTATTATCAACTTAATACAGAATCCCAGTATGATCCTGGTTGGAAAGGAGCTCCCAGATCACCCAGTCCAACCAAAGCTACAACAACAACAAACCTAAATACCCAACCATTCCAACACCAGCAATCCCCCCTCCCTGCCTCCCCCACCTCTCTGCACCCTCCTGGCAGGAGCTGGAGAGGGCAATGAGCTCCCCCCTCAGCCTCCTCTGCTCCACACTGCCCATGCCCAGCTCCCTTAGCCTCTCCTGTGCTTTCAGCAGTGGTTACCAGTTGTTTACACACATGTAGAACTGATGCAGGCTGCAATCAAACACTCACAAAGGAGGCCCCCTGCACTCTGCCTGCACTGAAGCCTTTGGAAAGATGAAGCAGCCACTCCCTGCTCTGTCCCAGTGCTCAGCTGCTGGAATGTAACAGACTGTTACTGGAAGGCTCCTCCCCATGTGCTGATAATCACCACAGCTCACTGAAGGGTTCCTGTGGCATCACCTGAAGCTGATACCTGAATTCCTGAAGCTACCACACAAGTACTGGCCCAGTGCTGCCAGGCAGGATGAAGCTGCCCAGCTCCATCTCCAGCTCATCACAAAGGCTTGAATTTGACTGGTCCCTCTTCAGCAAATTAGCGCAAAAGAAATCAGAATTAGTGTTTCTGTAATTATTTATTACATTAGTGTATTTATTATAAATACACTGCTGCATTTCTGCCCAAGATATGGGGATTATGGAGAGAAAGGAAAATGTTCTTTTCAGTGAAGTGTCAGAAAGAAAGGACAGCTCAGGAGAAGCAGTGCTTTCTTATCTAATATACAGAACTGTGTATTATTTATATATATAAACACATTTATCATCTGAAAAAAGGTCACCTTTCTGTAAGTGAAGTCAGACTTTTCAATAACCCAGGCTAACTGGACAGATTCACACAACATGCTCTGTTTTCACCATGCTATTTGACAGTCAAATTTTAGCAATTAAAAGATAATCCCTGGAAAGCTTTCCCAGTACAGAAAAAAAGTGTGTTCTGTGTACAAAAAACCAACCAACTCACTGAGCTACTGCTGGAGGTTGAAGCTCCATGACCTTCTCTACTGGTGCTGGGTTTTGGAGAGCTTGGGGGTGTCCGGGAAGTACAGACCAGATGAACCATGTGATATTCATCCTGCTAAAATTCAAGATATTGAAGAGCTAAAGCAACAATATTTGAGAAATTCACAAGCAAAAAGCATCTTTAAAAATCCATTTTCAGTCACAAAAAGTAGCAAATCAACAGAGACATCAAGTCAAATGCACATCAGCAAAAACTTGAGCCTAGCACAAGCCCACTGTTTCACAACTAATGTTTTGTTGCCTTGTTACCCACAGGAATACACTGAATATTCACTCACCCTCCACTTTCCCTACAGCTGCAGTGTAGCAGAACCAATGGAAGTCCACAAAGAGAAAAATGAGTAAGTAGAGCACAAGCTTTAAGTCCTATTTTGAAGGCTTAGAGGGCTCCACTTCCCTAAAGAGAACTGAGATGTGATGCAGTGCTGTTCAAAGAATCAGGATACATGGAAAACACAGGGAATCCTATCCCCAGGAGAATGCACCAGCCACTGCCTCCACCTCACTCCAGGCTGAGCAACTGAAGAGATATTCCACACTCAGGGAATGTTAGCTGAAGTGCCAGCTGGCACTTGAGTGTTCCTAAACATTTCAAAGTGAGGGATGCAGTGAGTGGCAGCCACGTCAGCATCATAATAATAATATTTACATCATAATGCAATTTACAATAAATGCTTCAAGTGGCCACCCCACAGCAGCTCTGCAGGAATGGGATTCCCCCCAGATGGTGTAAAAACTTCAATCTGAAGCTGTTTCACTTGTGTCAAATGAAAACACCTCATTTTACCCACAGGCCTGAAGCCTGGCTGCTGGGCACCAGGGGTGTCCCTCAGGGAGCAGCTTTGGGGAAGATGTGGAGAGGCAGGAGTTGGTCTGTTCTCCACAGTGACAAGGAGGAGCTGGCCTGGAGTTGAGGCAGAGCAGGGTGAGGCTGGAAACTGGGAGAATTTCCTCACTGGAAGGGTTGCCAGCACTGGAATAGGCTGCCCAGGCAGGGAGGAGTCACCATCCCTGAAGTGCTGAAGATGTAGATGCTGTGCCTGGGGATCACAGTGGTTCTGGAGAGGGCTGGAAACAAGGCTGGACTGAGCCTGTGATGCCATGGCCATGGCAACACGAGCAGCTCGGGCTGTGCATTTCAACTGCATGCTGAACCACACCAGCTACAGCCAAATTTTCACCAAGAAAAGCAACAAACCTCCCTGTCCTCTTCTGAGAGATCAGCAGGGTGCACTCAGGCTGCAGTTTTTAATGAGATGACATTTAGAAATACCAAATTCAGACTTTTTTTTCTAACTATACCATTTTTAAATGCCTGTACAATGCAGAGACTTAGTGAGTGGCACCACATTTACCCCATTTGCAGGCTAAGCTGCTGCACTTAGATGTGTCCCAGTGCTGACCTTCACAAGACTGGGCACATTTTTGGCACCTAACCCTTACCCATTTCTCTGTTGTTTAAACATGTCATTTCTTTCCAACCTGCTTTGATCACCCAGAAGAAAAACTAAAGTGTTATTCCACGAGGGCTTAGTTTAAAAGGTTTTGTCAGATGCTTTTTGCACCCTACACACGATACATCCTTTGGGTGGGCCACTCACACGTGTGCATTTCTTTTCTCAGCTACACCAACACCATGGCTTTGCTCAAAAGCCTGTTCCCAATATGTCACATTCCTCACTGCATTACTCATTTTATTCATTATTTAGTTTTTTGCCATTTCTGCTGTTTTGTGGAACTCAGATGTACTGATTTTCCTATTTCCTACGATGATGGCTGGAGCTGTTCTTCAGTCTGATGCCCCAATTCCACCAACAGGCAGATTTGGACAATGATCACAAGTGCCCACTCAGTGATTTTCTATTTGCCTTTACTAGAATTCCAGAGACAATGCTACTGAGTTCTGGGGAGTTATGTTTAGTATTCATTTATTTAAAATTCTTTCATTGATGCATTACCATTGTCAGTGGTGACAAGCAATGCTCAGAGACCAGAGCAATCAGCATCCTGAGCACATCCAAAGCTGTTAGCCTGACTAGTTACCTGCTTTCTCATGCCACTGGCAAAGGCCAAGGAAGCTGGGCTTATCACCCCTAAGCTTACAGTGTTGAGCTTTATTCAGGGGGCCAGTTGTAATTTGATTTCTAATGGTAATTTCTTTCTAATTACTACAATGTATTGAGCATCACTGTGCTCAGTGTCCCAACTTCAGCCTTCAGGGTGTTTCCTATCAGTGAAATGACACTGCTTAGTGCCAGAAAGAGCTCAGCTGGGTGCTCTGGGATATCCTAGGGATTTACAGCTAATCAAACAGGAAGAATAGAGCAAAGACTGGGACTGAAAACACATTTCCTACAGCTGGGCTGCTGTAAGCAGGCCAAGAGAATTGAAAGAATTCAGACTTCACTCTGCCCCCCAGAAGGTGAGTTACATAAGCATCTCCAGGAACTTCTGAGTGGCACAGGACACCAGTGAGCTCCTTTTCCACCAGGAGGCATTTCAGTCACTTACTGGCGAGCTGTTCATTCCAGCTGAATGAGGGATGATTCCACCCTGAAGATGACACAGCAAAGCAGTGTCAGGGTGCTCAAGCAATACTCCACACTGCTCTGTATGGGCTTCTCCACACTCAGTCCCCCTTCCACTACAGCATCATTCTGCTTTACAGCTGCCTCCATGCCAAAGAGTAAAACCTGACCCACCCACTCCTGCTGCCATTTGTACTTTTGGTTTTTGGTAATATAGAGGTCAAAATCCAGTCTCATCATCAACACCCATCAAACTCTGTATGCCAGAGTTCACCTCTTTCCTAGAATTAAACACTGCAATTGTTTAATATTTTCCAAATGTTGATGCATCCTGATGTTTTCAAGGAGTTTTAGGACTATTCAGCATAATAAATGACTTTTCTAATAACATCACAACTGAAAGAGGGCTCTTGATAACCTGCCTTAGCTAGCATCTCAGTGCACACATCTCTACTCACTTACTGCATTACTTGGTAGCACCAACCCAAACTATCAACCAGTTTGGAACCAAGTGCATGGATTTCAGGATTTGGATTTACTGTAAAAGCTCCCTGAAAAATCCACAGTTAGGTTAGAATAATAGGTTTTTTATTATTTTTTTTTTCCAAAATGAACCAGCAGAATAAAAACCAAAGAAAAAAATGCAAGATTCAGCAAACTTTCAACCCTGAGCAGGAACAGTGAATAGCTGATGGATGTAAGATGTAAGGAATATTTTACAGTGAGGGTGGTGAGAGGCTGTGCCAGGCTGCCCAGAGAGGTGGTGGCTGCCCCAGCCCTGGCACCATCCCAGGGGAGGTTGGGGGGGCTCTGAGCACCCTGCTCTGGGCGCAGATCCCTGCTCCCTGCAGGGAACATCCCTTGAAAGGTCCCTTCCAATTCAAAACAGTGGATGATTCTACAAATAAAATGACACTAAACAGCTTTCCCAGCAAAACCCTGCAGGGATTTAGAGTTCTGCTTTGGCATCTCATTCTATGGCCCTTCATCTGCTTACACCAGTGACATTTTTAAATGTAAGTTCTTGGATTTAAGCATGTACAAGAAATTAAATGATGCCCCAAACCAACAAACATCTGTTCAACAATTCCACTGATGCCAGAGTGGAACTGTCCACAGAATTCCCCCTGCTCTCCACATCAGCTGGTTGGGATTTCCCCAGCTTAGCTGCTCTCCCACCCATCAGACACGTGCCTCAAACCACAGGTATCCCAACCCCACAGGTATTTTCTGGGACAGCTCAACTCTGTGGTTACATCTCTCCATACAACAATGAGAAACTGAAGCTGAACAATACCAGTGTCAATCCCTACTGCCAGAAAAGGAGTTCTGATCCAGTACCATATGGTGATGATAAAAAGCTTACTTTTCTGAGCACATCTTTCAGCTGCAGATGATCAGGAAGCAGTCTGCCAGAGTACACCAGCCTCTGATCCTTTGTAGACTAGGAGATGGACAAAGAAAGGAATTTAGCTTCTTCCTGCTGTAGATCTACAGCTGGAGAGAACATTTGCAGGTCAGAAAATCCTTTATCATTGCAACCACTAACAGCCAGCCTTAAAAACATTTCAGAGTCCCCCACACAAATTAATTCTGCTGTTACACCCTCAGCTAGAGTGCCATTGTTAACAGGGCTCCACTGGCAAATGCTGCTCAAGGAAACAAGAGACAGGAATTGTTCACTATACTTGACAGAAAAAGATTTACTCTTCACCCTGCTCTCATTCCCAGGCAAGTGCTGACAAAGTACATGGCAAAGTGGCTGGGGCAAAGAACAAAAAGTTAGTAGAATAATGACATTATAAACTATGCAGAAGGACATAAAATGTCAATCTTTTTCAACATGGAATTTGTTATTAGCACATGCCTCCACCCCTAAAATAAATAAATAATGATAAAATAAAACAAAAAATCCGAGGAAAGCATTAAAAAGCACAAAGCAGCAAAATTTTATTTTTTTTTTTAAGGCAGCCTTCAAAATTCAGTAAACTCTGGGCACATTCTTCCACTTCTACACCTTAAAATACCTTACTAATGCAGAGAAAATGTTTTTTTCATGGTTAACAAATAACATGGTGTCAATAAGGTGTCAAGGTTTAACCAGTCCACACAGAAGGGATGATGCCAACATTCATTTTCCAGAGGAGCTATCTGAGGCACTCCTCTAGAGTGAGATGGCCACTCCAGTACAGCAATGGGCAGCTGGCTTGGCTAAACCAACAAACCCCAGTTCAGCTCCAACTCTCAAAGCTTTAATTAAGATTCAACACTACTGGGTCACTAATGCTGTAGTAAGCAGAATAAACAGGCTTTTCAAGAGGAAAGCAGCAGCTCTGATACACACCCATACTGAAGAGCTTTCATGCAACTGTTCAAGTGCTGCTGGCACCCCAGACTGATCTGTTCAGCACTGAGAGGAGTGAGGAATCCTCCCTGCCATCAGTGGAGCAGACCCACCTTCTGAGCCTGGAGAGCTGGCAGCATTCCCTTCTCAAACACCCTCCTCTCTTTAGCTTAAGGCACAAACACTGACATCACCCAAACCTTCTCATAGGTTTTGGTGCTTTTGCATTTGTTGCCTTCTGCAGATTCCAAGTAACTCTGGAGAGTGCAGAAGAGCTGCAGACGTTGGTTTTCCTTGCAAAAAAATCTGGTTATTTCATTAGAAAAAAAAAAATCATAATAATTCTCCATACTCTAAGCAAATAATTGTCCCAAGTGCAGAAGAAATGTGAGAAGCTTCTGCTGAGATGTTCCAACCCCCCTGCCCCTGCTGGCTGATGAGCTGTCACAGGGTGCAGCACTGTGCCCCTCCCACTGAAGGGATTTCCCATTGCTGCTGCATTTTCTCTGTTTTCATTAGTCTCATCATCTGTCTCAACACAGAACTGGTTTTCTTGCAGCTCCAGTGGGTGAAATATTGCCATGAATCCCACACCAATGCTGTGCTACTGCTATTTGTGCTTAAAACAACAAACCCATCTCGTGCCAGGCTAAGAGCTTAGCATTTGGAACAGGAATATTTGGGTTGCTCCTTCCAGGCAGGCCAGGCTGCTATCAGAATCCAGTGTGGCTGCACTTTGGGACAGGCCTTCTCAGAAAAAACACCACTTCCAGCATGTATCCAGGCTCCAGAAAACTCTGATTTAGAAGGTTGTGTTTGATCCTATACATTAGAAACTTGTTGCTTTAGACTGACCAGTGGAGCCAGAANAATTTAAGAAATTTAATAATTTAAGAAATTTAATAATTTAAGAAATTTAATAATTTAAGAAATTTAATAATTTAAGAAATTTAATAATTTAAGAAATTTAATAATTTAAGAAATTTAATAATTTAAGAAATTTAATAATTTAAGAAATTTAATAATTTAAGAAATTTAATAATTTAAGAAATTTAATAATTTAAGAAATTTAATAATTTAAGAAATTTAATAATTTAAGAAATTTAATAATTTAAGAAATTTAATAATTTAAGAAATTTAATAATTTAAGAAATTTAATAATTTAAGAAATTTAATAATTTAAGAAATTTAATAATTTAAGAAATTTAATAATTTAAGAAATTTAATAATTTAAGAAATTTAATAATTTAAGAAATTTAATAATTTAAGAAATTTAATAATTTAAGAAATTTAATAATTTAAGAAATTTAATAATTTAAGAAATTTAATAATTTAAGAAATTTAATAATTTAAGAAATTTAATAATTTAAGAAATTTAATAATTTAAGAAATTTAATAATTTAAGAAATTTAATAATTTAAGAAATTTAATAATTTAAGAAATTTAATAATTTAAGAAATTTAATAATTTAAGAAATTTAATAATTTAAGAAATTTAATAATTTAAGAAATTTAATAATTTAAGAAATTTAATAATTTAAGAAATTTAATAATTTAAGAAATTTAATAATTTAAGAAATTTAATAATTTAAGAAATTTAATAATTTAAGAAATTTAATAATTTAAGAAATTTAATAATTTAAGAAATTTAATAATTTAAGAAATTTAATAATTTAAGAAATTTAATAATTTAAGAAATTTAATAATTTAAGAAATTTAATAATTTAAGAAATTTAATAATTTAAGAAATTTAATAATTTAAGAAATTTAATAATTTAAGAAATTTAATAATTTAAGAAATTTAATAATTTAAGAAATTTAATAATTTAAGAAATTTAATAATTTAAGAAATTTAATAATTTAAGAAATTTAATAATTTAAGAAATTTAATAATTTAAGAAATTTAATAATTTAAGAAATTTAATAATTTAAGAAATTTAATAATTTAAGAAATTTAATAATTTAAGAAATTTAATAATTTAAGAAATTTAATAATTTAAGAAATTTAATAATTTAAGAAATTTAATAATTTAAGAAATTTAATAATTTAAGAAATTTAATAATTTAATTTAAGAAATTTAATTTCATTTAATTTACAGGTTCCAGTTATGAGTTTGCTACCAGAGGCAGGAAAACTGGAAAGCCTGCACAGCAGCTTGAAGAACACTGCAACACCTGGAGAGGGCAGCTGTGTTATGCTGGACTCTCACACTCCTAAAATAGCATTGTGCTAGAATTATTTCCAAGGTCTGTTATACTCAGGGAATGTAGACTTTTGAATGACACACTTTTGACATCAAACTGGTTTAAAAAGGCAAAAATTAAATGTTGGGGGGAAGCTCCTAAAAGCATCAAGATTTAAGCTAGTAAAAAACACACAAAAAAATCAAATTAAAAAAAAACAAAAAAAAAACCACAAAAACACAACCCCCCCCCAACAAAAAAACCTCACAGTAATACTCAACATTAAAAAAATACCAAGCCAAAAAAAAATATTTTGATTTTACTACAGATAAGAAACATCCTATTCAACACCCTTCTCCTCTCCCATCTTATTACTGTGATCTGAAGAGTTTTATGAAAGACTGTGTTCAGTTTTTTGTGTAATTGCAAGTACAGCAAGTGCAAATTAAACTGGACTGCCTGGGCTAATGCTCAGTAGAGAAACTCCACGTTCTTTAACCCAGAACAATTCTAGGGCTTCTGAACATTTACCAGTGAGAGCCATCCAATGCCAACAGAAGAAAGAGGTTTCAAGAGCCTGGTATTTCATATTATTAGTATTATTCCTGGGTAAAAACCTCCAGTGCAGCATAAAAAGCCCAAGTGTGCTTCACCCAGGGCTGCACAGCTCAGGGAGAAATATATATTTAAAAAATAAATGGGATTTCTGTCTGTTTTCCACTGCAAGGTCTGAGCCTCACCTGCTGCTGCAGGAGGGCAAAGGCACTGCCTTTAGTTTGCTGGGACAAAGCTGCAAATAAACTTCTGTGACTGCCCTTCTCAACAAGCACTGGGTTAGCTTTCTGTTATTATTGTTGTTGTTATTCTTTTCTTAGCCTGCTTTTAATTGTCACATTCAGAACTTCAACAGATGTTACTTGCTATTTGTAAAATAATTAATAAGAAAATAGATTTAAAAA
Organism: Ceyx cyanopectus; assembly: GCA_013401355.1. Lineage (NCBI taxonomy): Eukaryota > Metazoa > Chordata > Aves > Coraciiformes > Alcedinidae > Ceyx > Ceyx cyanopectus. The sequence continues at coordinate 18 of VYZU01047504.1, read as the reverse complement.
AAGAAATAAAAATAAGAG
>VYZU01047499.1:0-18414 GCA_013401355.1 Ceyx cyanopectus | reverse complement strand
GAGCCCCATCCAACCTGAGCTTGTTGCAGACACATAACTCACTATTTTAACAGGGTCTCACCCCTGAGCAGAGCTAAAAGCATTTTAGAGGCAAAAAGGCAACTCTGCTGACTGCCAGGTCCAGCATTTAACAGCTCTTTGTGCCACGGGTAATGGGCACAGGCAACAAATGCATCGTAGGATAAGTAGGTTTTTTTTTTCAAGGCAAAATTCCTAGTAAAACTAATCCCTAAACTACTGAGAAGGTGACTTGCTGAGGTCCATGGTCCAGAAGATCAGGCAGCACAAGGTTATTTTGCCACGTTACCTCAGTGCCTCAGATTAAAACCCACCCAGCTTTGTTTTCTCTTTACACTCCCCCCCCTCCTTCCCCAAAATATTTCCTTACATCCACATATGCTTCCCATTTACCCCAGCCCTGCACATGCTCCCAGGTTCCACATTCTTCTTTAACCCCCTAAACCATGAAGGTTTTTCTCAGTGGGATCTAACATCTGGCAGGGCTGATCCTCACATGGATCTCTGGACCTCTTTTTTGTTCTGCTGCTTGCCCACAGATCAGGTTTGGTTGGTAACAGAGCCACAGATTTTCCTGGCTGGGGCCAGTATTTCCAAGAGCTATCGAGGAATAAGTAAAAAATGAAGGGAGCTAAGTAAAAAAAAAGGAGTTTTCCCCCCTTTTTTTTTACTTCTTCATGCTTTAAAAACTTCTATTGATTACCCTGCAACATCCCACACACAAATAATTTTAGAAGCTTATTCCATATTCCAAATTATTGATTCAGAAGCTAATTCCAATGCCCTTTTTCCTTTCCCCTGCTTTATTCACCCAGGCTCTGCTGCTGCAAAGAGCAAAGGAAAAGCCACGACGTCGTTTCTCCTGCAGAGACAAAAAAGCTGCTGCTGCCTCCAACCCTTTCTACCACGGGCAGGGTGAGCAGGGAACTGAGTTTGCTGCCTGTGCAGAGCCTCCTCTCAGCTGGCCCAAATCCTGACCCATTTCTGCCTCTCCACACATCTCCAGTCCCCAGCAGAGCCTCCTCTGCACGGATGCTTAGGTGACAGTGATGGAGGGTGGCAGGGGCAGGAGCAAAGGGTTTCTCCTCCACTACCCACTCCATCTTTGAAAGAAAATTAGGTATTTCCACCCAAAACGAGTTGTTTTCATTGGATTTTTCCCATATGGATCCATAGACACCCTCAGAGCAGTCCCCACCTGGCTCACACTGATGCAACCCTAGCTAATCCATCACCTTCTCAGCAGCTCATCCCTTCAAGGCTTCCCCTGAGGTACCAACACCAACCACTTTGCAATGCTGATTTAAACCCAGTCCTGGGTGATGCTCTTTGACACAGCCCCTAACTTCTGCACCAGAGAAAACACCCACAGTCCCTCCTGGTCCTTTAGAATAAACATGTTGGGTTGTTTTTTTTCTCAGCTTCACCCACAGCAATGATATTTTTCAGCTCCACACTTTGCTTTTCACACCAGCAGAGAGAAAGGAACACTTGGGAGAGTTCAACCTCCCCAGTCACGTTCCCAGTTAAAAATTGGGGTGGGGAGGATGCTAAATGGGGATATCCCAGAGCCAGGAGAGAGCACAAACCTGCCGACTCATGGAGCAGCAGCCCTCCCTGCACAGACCCACCCTTTGTTTTCAAAGCCCAGCACCCCACCCCTGAATGCACCCACTGGGATCCTCACCCTGGGGGTGGGGGGGGGTGTATTCCAGTGAAAGTCACACGGGTATTGTCCATCATGTCAGAAAAAAAATCAAATAAAATTAAAAAGACCAGCTAAAGCTGGTGCTTCATCTCCCCAGAAACAAGAGGTTCTTTTATGAGAGCTTAGAAGTGCTTTGGTGGTTTTTTTCCCCCCCTCCCAGACAACAAGAGGTCATTTTTTACTGGCTACAGAATGAGTCTGAATGTCACCCACCCTGAACAGAGCAAGAACTTTCAGTTAAGTCACCATCACACCCCAGAACACTGCAAAGTGACAGCTGATGTGTTTAGAACACCAAAAGCCAGCCGTGCACAGCCCCCGAGGAGCTCCCACCCAGCAGCAGATCCAGCAGAGGTGTGAGCAGGCAGCTGGGGGTCAAACCTACCACCAGTGCCAGTAGTGTCTAGAAAAACCTTTGAAGGAGAAACTGGGAAGAGTCTCTATCAGCAAAGAGCAAATATCCAGCACTCACAGGCAAAAGCAAAGCAGTGAAAAGGGAAAACTCACCCTGATTAATTCAAAGATCACCTAAGTTGTCTCTTCACCTCCTCTCGCTCCTTCCCCGAAGAGAATCAACCCAAAGCCCAACTGAAACCAGACCTCTCGGGCTCTGCTGCAGCTCCCCCAGCTGACAGACACCGAGGAGGAGGAGAGGGGAGGAGGAGAGGGGGGTGCTGGGGATGCTGCCACACCCTGCTGCCTCCCCATCCCTCCTCCTCCTCCCTAAGGAAACCTGCCCACCTCAGAGCTGGCTCCCATCCCACCAGCTCCTCGGTCACACTGGGGGAGAAAAAGCCCCACCAGCTGCCTCCTGAAGCAGAGGGAGGGATGGAGCTGAGCAGGATCAGAGCAGGGGGAGGCACCTCAGCTGCATGGTGGAACCCCAGGGGTTTCAGGAGCAGCTCTGCAGCTCAAGGAGCAATGAAGTTCCAGCAGCTCCTACTCCAATGCAGTGCTCCCCTATCCCCCTCATTGCCATGCAGCTCTCATTCCCACCTCAGAGCTGAAACTTTCCAAGCCAAGGAGACCAGGATCCAGATATCACAGAATCACAGATATGCTCTGTTACAGATGTGCACATACTGGTGATGCAGGACCCAGGGATTTAACCACACACTGGTGATGCAGCATCATGAGCAACCTGCTCTAGAGGGAGGTGTCCCTGCCCATGGCAGGGGAGTTGGAAGTAAATGAACTTTAAGGCCCCTTCCAACCCCAATCATTTGATCTTGACCTTTTAAAAGTGAATAAAGGCCTTTTCTCCCTAGAATTAGAGCAAAAGCAGATGCCAGATAGCATCGACCCAGATGATAACTCCCAAAACTTGGGATGTTTTGCATGTGAGTAGCTGTTTTACACGAATAACACAAACATCTTTGCATCTCCTCATCAGATGGAGTTCAACTTGCTACTTTCCAGCAGCAAAACACCTCAAAAAGCATTAAAAGCCACCTGATAAGGACAGGACTCGGGGTGCACGTGGGCCACGCCTAATCCAGCACCCTTCCATCCCTGATTTTGGCAAACAACCTTTGGATTTAGAACCAGTGGCACCGAGAAGACACCCCAAACACCCCCCAACTTTACAACCCAGACCGTGGGGGAAACAGAATTTGCAGTGATAACCACCTTTAGCCCCCCCCAACAACCATCACCACGAGTCCTCCCCCTCTCCCAGTCCCCCCGGAGGACCAGGGAAGGGAGGGAAGGAGGAGCAGGGGAAGGGAAGAAGATGGGAAGTGATGTGGGGGGAGCCACCGGCGGTGCCACTGCAGCGGCCCCGGGGCTGGGATCTGCTCCCTACAGAACCACACCCGCCGCAATGCAGAAGCCACGGGGAGGGGGGGGGTGAAATAACCACCCACCCCCACTGCAAAGAGCACCGAGGAGTGCGGGGAGGGATGGGAGGGTGGGATGCGGGCGCCCCTGTGCCAACCTCAAGGTGAGGAGGGAGAAGGGAGGGGGTCTAGACCTCAACCCCCCCCCTCTCTCGCCATGCTTGAAGTTTCCCAGGCTCATGGCTTTAAAATGAGGGGAAATCTGAACACATAAGCACGCTGCCTCCCCCTCCTTCCCCGCCACAGCTGCGCTGGGAACGGCCGGGTGATGCCGCCGGGTCCCCCCCTCACCAAGCCCGGGTCTGGACCGCAGCTCCCGCCGCCATCCCCCGGTACCCCCATCCCCCGGTGGCAACGCTGCTGACGGGAAAATGGCTCCTAGCTTGATAAATATAGATATTGACAGAGATCTATATGGGGGAAGAAGGGTTCAAGCTGCTCTCCCCGGGAATATCCAGCGCTTCTCCTTGCAGAGAGGACGCTGCAAAGGGAAAGGGGAGAAGGGAAGGGGGGGGTTAGTGATGGGAAGTTACCTTGGAAGCGGCGGTACCGGGGCTGGGCTGCTCTGCTCCCGGCTCGGCGGTGCTGGAAGTACCGGGGCTGGGATGCTCCGGTGCCGGGGATGCCCCCCCGGCTCGGTGGTGACGGTACCGGGGCTAGGATGTTCCGGTCCCGGCTCGGTAGTGGTACCGGGGTTGGGATGCTCCGGTCCTGGCTCGGCTGCGGTACCGGGGATGCCCCCGCGGGCTCGGTTAGGGTACCGGGGATGCCCCCCCGAGCTCGGTTAGGGTACCGGGGATGCCCCCCCGAGCTCGGTTAGGGTACCGGGGATGCCCCCCCGAGCTCGGTTAGGGTACCGGGGATGCCCCCCCGAGCTCGGTTAGGGTACCGGGGATGCCCCCCCGAGCTCGGTTAGGGTACCGGGGATGCCCCCCCGAGCTCGGTTAGGGTACCGGGGATGCCCCCCCCCGGTTCGGCGGCCACGCGTCAGCAGCGTTAGCGCAGCCCCGGCTCTGCCCAGAGCGAAACCTCCGCTGCTCCCCCAGCAAATCAGGGCTGCGGAGGCTCCTCCGGAGAGAGGGAGGGAAAAAGGAAAGAGGGAAAAAAAATAAAAAAATAAAAAAGGGAGAGAAGGGGGAAAATAAATAAATTAAAGCGGCGGAGAACGGCCAGGGCTGGAAACCTGGAGCTCAAAGCTGGATCCAGGGAGGTTTTGGGGGCTCCCCCTCCCCAGTCTGTGGTCCCCGGGCACTCACCCCACCAGGCACCCCCAGCTGCGGTTTTTGGCTCAGTGACATGAGTTTTTCTCTTTAAAGAGATGAGTTTGGTGCTGCCCCCCAAGCCAAGCGATGCAGAGACCCCCCCGGGGGAGTTGCAGAGCACGGAGCTGGGTGCTGGGAAGACAAGAGCTGGTTTAGACAAGGGGGGTTCAGCTGGGGTGAGGTGTAGGGGACACACACAGCACCCTTTTCCATTCTCATTTCCAGTGAGAAACTACAAGCTTGTAAAATCTAGACCCTGTTTCACTCAACAGCATCACCAATCCAGATGAGAAAAACACCTCAGTCCTGCCACACACCAGTTCCTGCTCCAGAAATGAAGTCAAACTGGCTGTAACCCGGGAGGTTTTCACCACAACGTGCATTGAAAATCTCAGATTAGCAGAACCATGATGCTCTGAGCTTCATCTAGGATCATAAAATCATTTTGGTTGGAAGAAACCTTCAAGATCATCAAGCCCACCCACAGAAAGAGCATCCCCTGCTCCCCTGGGGTGCCGTGGAGCATCCCTGGCCCACCATAAGATGCCAGAGGGAAGAGGCTTCCAAAGGCAGCCACGTGCCATCAGCTGAGGGAGGGCAAAGCTCTGGGCAGGCAGCTGTAACACAGAGCTCCCCTGCACCAGGGTCTGGAAACCATCACACAGCCCCCAGGAATGGAGCTGACAGCTGAGACACACAGTGGAGTTAACAAGGTTTGATCTGGGAGAATTAAAATGAAAAATAAAATAAAGAAAAAAAAAAAAGGCAAAGTAAGAAAAGGTCTGAGGTGGTTTGAATGAAATCGAGTATCAGAGTGAGCTCGTTGTCTCTGAAGGAGACATCAGAAATATTATCTGGATAACACTGCAAGATCTAAAGGGTTGACTTGATCTGAAAGGTCTTTTCCAACTTAAATGACCCCAGGATTCCAGAATCAAACCATCTGCTGACATTTTAGGTTGTCTGGACAAGAGAGAATGGACCAAAACTGGAGGTGGGTAGATGCAGATGAGACATGAAGAAGAATTTTTTCACTATGAGGGTGGTGAGACACTGGCACAGGGTGCCCAGAGAGGTGGGGGAAGTCCCATCCTTGGAATTTAAGGCTAAGCTGGACCAATTTAAGGCCAATTTAAGGCAAATTTAAGGCCCTGGATGAAGCTCTGAGCATCTGACCTAGAGGGGGTTGGAACTGGATGAGCTTTGAGGTCCCTTCCAACCCTGCCCATTCTATGATAGGAAGCAGGTACATTAGAGGTGGAGAAGGAGAAGTTCCCAAGTCAGGATCCCCTTTCCCCACAGGCTACCCACCAGAGGAGGGCAGGCACCAGGAGAACAGGCTGGTGAGGAGCACTTGGCCCCAACAAGAGCTTGTTTTCACCAGAGAGGGGACCCGAGCCACACGGGCTCTGCCAGGAGAGGATGAATAGGCAGCCCTGGAAGAGCAGGGACAGGGATTATTGCCCAAACCCTGGGAATGCTGCCTAAAACATTCTTCTGATTCCCTAATTGATTGGCCGTGGCATTCCAAATAGAGCCTTGGAGAAAAGGGAGGCACAAAAACCACCACCAGGCTGGGCAAAAGGCCGGGCCCGAGCAGAAAAAAGCTGGGTACAGAGCTCTGAACCACTGCCCAGAGCTTGCAAAAGTAGGGTGGTTATTACAGCATTATGAAGAAGATATTTTTTTGAGCAGACAGGAGCTTGGCACTGTCTGTCTAGACGGGGAGACGGGGTTGGAGTCGGGGCTGATGTTTTATTTTATTGTATTTCTTTTTTTTTTGGTGCTGTTTTTATTATTCCCGTACATCCACTTCCATTTATTAAAAGCAAACTGTTCTGCCCATGACTCATGCAGCTTGGCTCTCCAGGCAGCAGCAAAACACAGCTCTCACTGCCATGAGACACCAGGGGATGGAAGGGAAGGTTTAGAAACCAGACCCAGTGTGCTCTTTCCCTCACACAAACGTGATGCCCGCCCTGGCCAACGCTGCCAGTCGACCACTGACCCATGCAGGTTAAAAATGACCTTCAGCATCATCAAATCCAGCTGTCAGATACCACCAGGAGCACTGAACCATCTCCTGAAGGGCCACATCTGGGTGGTTTCTGCACCCCTGCGGGGATGGGGACTCCACTTTGAACTGGATTCTCCCCTGCTACAGATCCCCACCCCACCCAGGAGCCACAGGTAACCACATTTGATGGATCAAAGATGCTTTGGGATGTAGCAGAGGCTGACCCCAGAACAGACAAGAGAGAGAAGGGCTAAAATGAAGCTTTTCATCTCAGTTAAGGTTTTCCTTTTTCATTAGTCTCCATGTACTAATACGGTTTCACTGCTCTGATTTAATATTCACTGACTAGAGGAAGCAGAAAATAAAGAAGACACACAAGATGCAGCTCCAAAACTTACTTAGGGCTCCTAAACAGCCTGACAATGATGGAGCCAAGGACAACTCAGCCCCTAATGGTCACCTTAGCACCAAGAGCTTCCTAGGGGGAAGGGAGCCACCTCTACTGGGGTCACCACAGACCCCATGGAGCTACCCACTTTCCCCCTTTTCCATGCCATGGTGGACTTGGCACTGCCATGTTAGCAGCTGGACCTGACCTCAAGGGTCTTTTCCAACCCAAGCACTTCCATTAATTTGGTTAGGAAACCATTTTTAGCTCTTCACTGTGGTCTTCTGATGAAGCACCTCCTTCAGAGCACTGAAGCAGTTCACCTTGGGCAGCAGCTGAAGTCCAACTGACTCTAAGGTGAGCCAACACTTGTTTTTATCAAGTACCAACCAGAAATATCACCCTGAGCCACAACTGCCTCCTGCAGATGCCTCTTGAAGACACCTCTTCTGCACAACACACCCAATAAACCACCTCCCAGGCACAGCCCCCAGCTGCTTTGATCTCATTTGTCTTCCTAAAGCTGCAAGATCTGGCAGGGAGGGAAGGCACTTAATGAGTGTTTGCACAGCACCCACCACAGTTCACCTCTCGCCTTAATGAAGGTTAATAGCAATTAAGAGGAGTGTTAGGAGGTTCTTATTTAGAGTACAGTGGATCCTTGTGCTTATCATAATGATGAAGTGGTATCAGAAAAGGTATGAGGCTCTGCTGAAGAACAAGAACATCCTACACCTGTATTGTCCATCAAAGATCATGGAAGCAAACTGGTTTGGGTGGGAAGGGACCTTTCAGGCTCACCCAGTCCAAACTGGGGCACCCACCACCTCTCTGGGCAGCCTGGCACAGCCTCTGCCACCCTCAGCACCAACAGTTTCTTCCTTTTATCTTACATAAACCCCCCCGCTCTTAGTCACAGGTTGGGTTCTTTGAAGGCTGAAAGATTATTTCAGTTCCAAGGATTGCTAAGAATTAATATATTTATGACCTGGTGAGTCTAAAGAAGTATTTTAAGTTCCTTGGCTATCCATCCTGTCAAACTGTCCCTCTCCATTATTCTGAGTGCCTGCCACAAGAGTGAAAACCCCAGAGCCCATGTTTAGCAGTAAGAAAACTCCACTCAGAAAGGCAAAAACCTTGTGGTTTGATCTACCTCATAAGCTTAGTGAATAAAAAAACAGTGAAGTAAAACCTAAATACACACAGTACAATGGTGGGGGAATCACCTGGTGCCACCCCCCTGCTCCACCCAGAGCAGGGTGGGGTTGGAATCTCTCTGGATAAGGAGACTCCACAACCTCTCTGGGCAGCCTGGGACAGGCTCTGACACCCTCACAACAAACAACTTGCTCCTCCTGGCTTCCAGTTGGTGCCCAGTGCCCCTTGGCCTGTCCCTGGCACCACTGCCCAGAGTCTGGCCCCATCCTCTTGACCCCCAGGGCCCTTTAGCTCTGCTCAGCATTGCTCAGCTCCCCTCTCAGGCTGCTCTGCTCCATCCCCAGGGTTTCATCCTGTCCTAGCCACAGAGATGCTCCAGATGAACCAGACAAACCCACCCTCTCGAGTTAGAACCAAGAAGAGAAGAGAAACACTGCCTCTGATCAATTCCTCCCTGCAGTCTCTCTGGGTATCTCATCCCTAGGAGGCAGGGAAGGAGGGGCTGTGGTGTGAGATGACAAGTGTGATGACAGCAGTCACACCACCTCTCTTGGCAGCCACACCAGCCCCTGCTGGCATCAGACTGCAGCCTTGGCCACCAGCCTCTGTTTGTGTGAGCAACTGCTCCAAGTGATGCCCCTAAACCTCAACCCCTGCCTGAGCAGGCTCCCAAGGACCACTCCACCCCTAGCTCACAGCCAGAAGCATCTCCACCTGATGCTTACAGCTGCTCAGATGCCTTCAGAATGCTCCCCCTTTCAAATTGAGTTTACAGTTTACGTCTCACGTTCTGTGGATGGGATGGTGCCAGCTAAGCTGAGATGAAGAGAGTGAGGAGAAACCCCTCCCTTCCCTCCCCTCCAACAGCTTGCAGCCCCTGCAATGTCAACACTCGAGGAGAAACACCCAGGGGGTACCAATCCAAGCTCTGGGTGCCTTTTCTTGGCAAAATATATGGATGTATATGAAATAAACACCAACCAAACAAGCTTGTAATGAGCATTCCTTAGAAGAAGATGACAAGAAGTCAATGCTTCAAGAAAAATACATTTTTTCTACAGTCCCCAACTCCCATGACATCAAATATCCTGACATATGTCCCCTCTCATGATTTAAGTGAGGGCTTCCAGAGTTAAACTCCTCAGGGATTCATCTCCAAAGCAAAGCCAAGTGAAATCTTGGTTGGTTTTTTGTTGTTCCTGTGATTGACAGATGAGATCTTGAAATGCACATGAAGTGGAAGGTTCCTCTCAGAGGCTGCATCAGCAAAGGTGGATCTTTTATCCACTTAACCTTCTGCAAAGCCTCTTTGAAGGTAAAATTACATTCCCCGTTATTTATCATTTTAATTTAGGCCAATCAAATTAAATGTTCACTTTTCAGCTTCCCAGACATCCCATTATGTGGTGTGTCTGAAGTCTGCATACAACTCATCAGTCAGTGAACTTGGAGCAACGTTCCCCAAGCAGTGATGTCTGAAAAACTTGCCAGAAAACACCATTAAACCCCCACCAACCCACTTATTATGGTAACATAGCACCTTACATCTTATTTTCTTCTCTTTTTAGGGCTACAAAACCCTCACTGGAAATACAGCAACTCCTCTTAACCCCTTCTTGCTCACTTCTGAGCACCCTGCTCTGGTGGGAGGTGCCCCTGCCATGGGCAGGGGGGTTGGAACTGGATGAGCTCTGAAATCTCTTCCAACCCTGACAATTCTATGATTTTTGAGTGTCTGAAATCTACAGAACACTTGAATTGTGTAGAAAAAAGTGATTTCAAGCTGATGGTTGACTTGGAATGCAAAGAGCAAGGGTGGCTGCTTGGAGAAGCTACAACACAGCCAGGGATGGGGACTCAACCACTTCCCTGGGCAGCCTCTCCCAGGGTTGGACAACCCTTCAGGTGAAAAAATTCTTCCTCATGTCCAATCTAAACCTTCCCTGGCACAACTTGAGGCCCTTTCCTCTTGTCCTAAAGGACTTCACCTCATGGATGATGGTTTTCTCTAAACCCAAGCTCTAGAGAAGAGATCCCAAAGTGCTCAGATCCCTGGTGTCATTTAAAAGCCCCCCAAAAAAAGAAGATTTTGTGGCTGTTCATGTGGATCTGTGACCACTGGCTGTGGTTTTGCAGCCTGGGCAGAGATGATCTGTGTGGAGGGGACCAACCTCACTCTTGGGACAGGAGAATACTCCAGGCTGTGTGATTTGCAAGCTCTCCTCTGCAAGAAAGGATTGCTGGAGCTGCATCAGTGCAAACTCTGCCTGTTGTGCCTTATCTCAGAGATAACAGAGTTGTGAAGTGGGGCAGCCTGTTTAAAAATATTCCTCGTGGTTAGAGGAGCAAAAGGGGCAGAGCAGAGTGCACAGCAGGGTCACATTCTGGCCTGGCTACACTCTCAGAGCCCCCCTTTAAATCCCTAGCTAGATATTCCCAATACACTCATCTCCCCTTTTGCCTTGGAGGGGTTTTAATGGAATTTCTGTGTGTGTATATCAATTTTCTTCGCCTGCAGGGCTGTCCCAGGCTGCCCGGGGCAGGGCTGGAGTCCCTGTGACCCCTGGAGGGGTTTCCAGTGGTGTCAAACCTCCCCCAGACCCAGGGTCGTCTAGACTTGGGCTCATCTGGGCCTTGCTTTGCAATTAATTAACCAAATTCCTTCCCTTTAACATTGCACCACATTCACCTCCCAACTGCAGAACACCATCTAGGTAAGGAAGAGTCAAACCCATTTCAGTCCCACCAGGTACCAGCTGCCTCTAGAGAACACAGCAGAGAAGCAAGAAGAAAAAAAAAATAAAATTCAATTTTTCATTCCATTCCACTCCTTCTGTGTCTCTCAATGAAAGGTTTTTGGTTTTCAACTCAACTGTGTGTTTTCATAACACCAACATGTCTCTTCTGAAAACAGAAAGTGGCTGTTTGATGGGTTTCTTACCATTTTAGCTCCATCCTTCAGAACCACCACTGGGCTGATAAGCAGGACCCATCTGATTTACCCATTCAGTTCTGCTTCCCTGATTCTTTTTCCTCAATTTATCAATAAAAAAAAAAAGCCAAAGTCATGTTTGAGTAATGCCCATTACTGTTCTGCCTCAAAGAATTGACTCTTCAGTGTGAACAAAAAACAGGTGTTTTCTGAACTAGCAGTAGCCAAACAGAATTGTTTGGGGCTTTCCATTTTCTTTTAGCATCACACTAACATGTCCTTCAGCACAAGTATTTTCCTTCCTCAGAACACACTTTTTCCTAGTGGTTTGCACTTGTCTTAATCAGAAACCTAATTGATTTGGAAGACAGACCTGAGAGGACACAAGAAAAGATTCTCAGTCCTTAGTACCACCTATTATTTGGACCACCTTTTTTTTTTGAGAAAAAGATGTCTTTTTCTCCTATATTTTATTATTATAAAATAATAATTTTTTTATTTTTAATTATTTTATTTAATTTATTTAACATTATTTATATTATTTTATTTTATTAATTTTATTTATTTATTTTTATTATTAATAATAATAAAAATAACAACAATAATAATGTTGTTATTATTATTATTATTATTTAACTTTTCTAGGCATCACATCCAGGTGCTCAGTGTGAACACGAGAAAGCTTTTTCTGATGATACACATAAATAATATGATTAATTCTTCTCCTGTAACCCCTCAGATGCCCAGGCAGGGTGAGGAGCTGAAGCACACCCACAGCAACAAGGGAAAACTCTTCCCTTCTGCATGGACAGGGAAATGCTTTGGAAACCCAACCCACTTTTCACAGCAAATCCCAGCAGCTCTGCATTCCTCAGGCAGCGTTTTGGTTTGTGTTGTGTCTAGAGCAAGAGGAACTTGGCAGGAGTGCAAGGCTCTGCAGACAGATATGGCAGCAGGAGGAGAGATAGCAGCTCTAAAAATAAAGGCTCTGATGGGATTGGGAGCAGGAGAAACCTACTGGTGCTTGTCAGGGAAAGGGGTGCTGGGTGCCCAGGCAGCAGCAAGGCCCACGAGGCCTCTGAAATACTATTTTTTTTAGGTTGAGGTTGGAGCTGAGGAACAATTTCTTCCCCCCCCCAGGGCAGGGGTGGAGTCCCTGTGAGCCCTGGAGGGGTTTCCCAGCCCTGGAGCTGAGGTGCTGAGGCCATGGGGCAGTGCTGCCCTGGCAGGGCTGGGCAAAGGGTTGGACTCCCTTCCTACCAGAACAATTCTATGATTCTTTGTCTCTAGGATCAACTTTTACAACAGAAAATTGACCAAAAATACCCCAAGAAGGAATACAATTGTAAAGGCAAAGTTACCCACAGGACCATAAATCAATTAACATCAATATTACACAACTCAGCACTTCAGAAATAACAGAATTAAGCTGCTCTAGTAATACATAATTTCCAAACCTTCCTTTTTCTCTTAGGAAGGGAGGGAGGAAGGAACTGCTGCCTCACCCAGTGCAAATGCTAAAGAGGACTGAAGGAATTGAGCTGGGAAGACAGAACCATCAATTTCTCCAGCACTGATAAACGAGCCTGGCAAGAACTCCCATCGATCCTGATCAGCACCAGCTTCCCAGCCACACACATTCCACCTCAAAAGCACCCTCCACTTTGGGATGCACCACCTGTGCTGCCCAGGGAAGAGCATCTGCCTCCCGGCACAACCCTCATCCCTTTCAGTCCCACCTCCCCAAGGGAGATTGGGGACAAGGGACAGGACTGAGTGTCCACCTGGATCTGTTCCTGGGTGACTTGGTCTAGGTGCCCCTGCTCTGGCAGGGGGATTGGACTGGATGATCTTCTAGCTCCCTTCCAACCCCTAATATCTGTGAATCTGTGAGCCCAGTCAAGTCCAGTCTGCTATGTCACCTCCTCCACTGCCTTGCCCCTTCTAGCACAGCAAACAGCCCTGAGCACTGCACTGGTCAATACATCAGGCACGGGGTGCCAGGTCTCACCCCAAGGCTAGTGGCCGACAGCTCCACGCCCAGGTGACAAGTGGTGGCCTTCAAAAACCCCCATTTTGTTATTTTAAGAGAAAACAGCCCCAGCATTTCCACCCCTGATGGCTCAAAGTCATTACTGCTGCTTTCCATGCCCTCCGCAGAACCTTTCGGAATCATTTGCTGGAGAAAATTGAACAATGAAGCAGTCTTGACAAAATCAAATTGAAGGCTGGAATAACAAAGGGTTGTAATGTTCCTGCTGCTAATGAAACGTAATTTAACAAGTCAGTTCAATAATTTGCTTGGAAACCCCAGAGTCAAGTTTCATTCAGCAGCTGTCAAAATTAAGATACCCCGAGCCTCACAGATGAGGCAAAGGGAATGTTTGCAGCTTGGGAACCAGCCTGGCAACGTGGAGCCCCACCAGCTTGGGCCAGAGCATCTTGCTTCACATAGAAAACATCACATCTGGGCTTTTATAAATCAGTTTTGACCCCGACATCCAAAGCAGTAAGCTACCAAACAGCATCCCAGCTGAGGTCACAGCAGCTCCCCCTGGGTGGTGCAACCCTCCAGAGGCAGCAGCCAGGCACCTCACCTAGAGCTTTGATTAACTGGAGTAGGAACTTAGATGCCAATTAGCATCCTAGGAGTGAGGGATGGAGCCGTTTGCCTCCCCAAACCTCCTTACTTGAGAAACAATTCTCTGCCCATCGTGGGCAAAGTGTCATTAGACAGGGATCTGGACGGGGTGAGTCAGCTGAATCTGCTCCTTTTTCTCCAGCCTCCTGCCTCTTCTCCATCCTTCATGTCTGATATTAATTTGATTCTTTAGGAGACAGCCATTCCAATCGATTGAGCAGCCCCAAAAGGTTGGTGATGTGTCACTAACATTTTTAGCAACATGTTCCTCCAAAAAAAAAAAAAAAGAGAAAAATTCTAAACCATCCATTATTTTTATGCTCTTTAGAGAGAAGGAAAAAGAGAAAACTATCAATTCTCCTTCCTTCCCCAAAAGATCAATCACGGCTTTGTTCAACATGTCTGGTTTAGCTCTCCCTGGCTTGCTGGGAGAAAGGTGTCCTGGTCCTGCTGCTGGAATGGGGTTCAGGGAACTTGTCTGAGTTTTCTCTGAGTTTCTTGTGCTGCCTTTGAAAAGCCTTCACCTGGGCAGCCCGTGGAGCTGACCCAGAGATCTCCTCCACTCCCATGGAATGAGGAGGAGACCAACCCCACCTGGCTCCATCATTTTCATAAATGATGCTTGATTTCCTATTCAAAAGCAAAGAGCACAGTGACACTCAGCAGGGAAAACAAACCAGAGCAGGAGGCACAAAGCCACCACTGCTGGGCAGGGCTCGTGCTGAAGAGCTCCTGGCAGCTCTATAAATACACTTTGGGGAGAATACATCTCCAGATTCTCCTTAGGAAGCAGCATCATGGACCAATAGTGTGGTTTTCCTCCTCTGACTGAGCTGGTTTGATGCAGTGACAAAGCTGATGGTTAAATATTCAAAACTCGGTGATTATTGCACTACTCTAAGAAGAATAATTATTTTTTTTTCCTTTTTTTCCCCAGTCCTGATAACATTTACATTTTCCTTTGGAAGAAAAAGATTTGTCTTCATCGCTTCTGTTTGTAATTTGCTTTATTTTATCTCTTCCAGCACTAAGCACAGCCATGAAGAAATATTTGCATGCTAATGCAAATCAAAGGGCGAAAGCAATCAAATCAAACACAAAGTAAAATCATCTCTGGAATTAATGGAATCCTTCTTTCCTTCTTACAACATTAATTCGGTGTGTTCTCTTCCCCCCCTCCACCACTGACCAGCTGCCAATTCTTCCCTTAACCAGGACTAGCAAGAAAAAGAACCTTCAGAAAATCAATGTTTTGTGCAAAGAAAGAGAAAAAGAAAAATAAAGAAATAATTTTATAGAATTATTTTTTGTTTATCTCTAAGAACATGTTTATTTTAACTGATAAATTCATATAATATCCTGTTTTTTCTCTAATTAAAACTTCCAGGTAGGTGTCATCTCTGTAACTTCAAGGCAGAAATTTAAGAGAGAAAAGTAAAAAAAAAAAAGCCATTAAACAAAAAAAAAACCCCAACAAACCATTCCAAGTGCTACTGCACCAGCCCGAGCTGGATTTATATTGCTATTTACACAGCAATCAGGTCACAAATAACTCCCACTAACCTCAAACCCACTTGCAGGAGGGGAAGAGCTGCAAACGTGCTCGGGCATCAGGGGACACCGACTGCAAGGGCAGGCAGCCTGGCAAAGCCAGCTCAGAAACCCAGGGCTAAGTGGCATCTGCAAAAAGCAATATTTTTTTTCCATCCAGTGCATTACAGAGGATGATGTCAGAAGCCATTTTTCTTGAGTTTTGTTAAAAAAAAAAAAAAAAAATTAAAAAAAATGAACCCCGAGTGATTCTCGCTGGGGACATTTGGCTTTAATAATGCTCCTTAAGATTAGGTATTAAGTTGTACAACTTGTGTCCTCAGCCTGGGGTAATTTCATTACTTTCTCCTTTAAAAGTGGCTTTAATAACTGAGCTTTTAAATTGTTTCCCACCCCCCCTAATAAATAAATGAAGCTAAAAGGCACTTGTCAGCACTGCAGAGCTGGAGCCAGTCCCACAGTGGACATTAAGGGTAGGGCTGAGATGGAGCCAACTAAACACTTAAAGCAAAGGCTTGGGGTGGTTTTTTTCCCCCCTATTAGCTGGTGCAATTTTAAAATTGAGGCTCAGTAATAGGATTTTAATGCCAGGTGAATGAGGTCAGACAAAGAAGAAATTACATCAGCAGCAGCAGGCAAATTCTCACCCATTTAATGACTGCAGATGAGAGCTGTTAATGTCTCCAGAAGCACTGGAGAAACCAAGAGCCATCCCAACACCCAGCCTGGGAGAAGAGCTAAAACACAGGAGTGTTTGGAATTAATTATGGAAAGAAGGATGTCAAGAGACCCATCTCTTCCTTCAGTCAAAGGATAATTCAATGGCAGTTTCATAGAAGCATGGAATGGGTTGGAAGGGTCCTGAATGATCATCCCCATGGGCAGGGAGATCTCCACCAGAGCAGGTGGCTCAAAGCCCCATCCAGCCTGGTTGAGGGATCCACAGCTTCCCTGGGCACCCTGTGCCAGTGTCTGCCCATCCTGACAGTGAAGAGCTTCTTCCTTACACGGGATCTCCATCTCCCCTCTAACAGTTTGAAGCCATCACCCCTTGTTCTGTTGCTTCAAGCCCTTGTCAAACATTCCTCTCCAGCTCTCTTGGAGGCCCCTTAAGCACTGAAACTCAATCTGGAGCCTTGTCTCCTAATTGATTCACACAGCAACAGCTGAGGCCATTACAGCAACTCTCCCAGCTTCAAGAGGGTGAAGTTTCCCTCCTGATTAATGGACATCCTCCAACCAGCCAGTTTCCAGCTCATCAGCTCCCCAGGTCACACACTACCATGGCACAGCCCCAGCAGGTCAGGCAGCCACGCTCAAGGATGCCCAGCTACCAAAGACATCAGTGCCTGGCAGTGGCAGAGAAGAGTTCAACTCAGGTAACCAAACCCAAGTCAACCCCCTAAAGGCCAGCTTGGCCCAGTTCCCAAAACAGCTGGCTGATGTTTGTGTGGGGAAAGGAGAAGAAAACACAAGAGGGGTTGACAGACACGAGCTGTGACGTGGGTGCTGTTGTCAGCAGGCAGTGGAACTGCAAGGTGGGCCGTGCTCCATCCTCCTCACACAAGAAATATGGTTCTAAAGNCCCCCCCTTTTATTCATAGCTTTCTTTTTCTTTCAGGTTAAATAGGCCAAGACTAATTACATCTTCACGACCTGCACTGCTTGAAACCATGGATCATTTCTGCTCCTTTCCACTCCCTGTCTCTATTTCAGCACTTTCCTCCTCTAACAGGGTGACATGAGAACACTCCAGACCACATCTGCATGTGTCACAGCCACCTCTCCAACCTCACGTGGAAGATCTTGCTTTCCCTTTTAATTGCTGCCACAAACTCTGCAACAGGTCTCTCAGCTACAGCAAAGCATCTCTCCTCTACATGATCCTCCAGCAACAGGCACAGAAGAACCCAAGAGCTGTTTTGGGCATGAGATCAGGGATCTCCTCCACCTCCGCAAGGGGGAGGCAGCTCTGCAGCTCTCCAAACCCCAGTCCTCAAGGGATTTGCTATCAGGGCCTGTTGGGACAGGACAAGGGGGGATGGTTTGAACTCCAAGAGGGAGATTGACACTGGAGAGCAGGAGAAATTGTTGGTGCTGAGGGTGGCAGAGGCTGTGCTAGGCTGCCCAGAGAGGTGGTGGCTGCCCCAGCCCTGGCACCATCCCAGGGGAGGTTGGTGCTCTGAGCACCCTGCTCTGGCTGCAGATGGCCCTGCTCCCTGCAGGGGGTTGGGCTGCACCTTTTAAAGCCCCTTCCAACCCAAACCACTGCAGGATTCCATGGCAGGCAGGGGCTGGTGGCCCCAGCACACGGCCACACTCAGCCTGGGCACAGTGCCCACCTCCCTCTTTGCTCATCTTCTCAAAGCCTGGCTGCAAGGTGCCAGAGAGCTCAGACTAAAAGCTTGATGAAATTCACCTCAAATCTCCCTGGAACAGGAGAGGAAAACACACAACTGGACCCAGAGCCCTGATAATTCAGTATACCCCTCGGATAGCCCAGGCTTCCTCACTGCCTCCTGAATAATCCTTTCCAAGTCCCAGCTTCTTCAGGCTGGAGTCTGAAGGGCTTTGGAGAAGGCAAACCTGTTTTCAGTCTTAATTAACTCCACCTTGAACATATGAAAACTTGATTTTACTTATTTTTTGCTTGTTTGTGCTCCTTGTCTCCATTTCATGGCATTATTTATCCTCAGGGCATGAGAGATATGAGATTATAACTATCAAATATTTTTCTGGTTTAGTTAAAATTAGGTCAAAATGTGATGTCACTTTTAACAATAATAACAAATAATAATTAAGTTGTCTTTCCCAAGGGATTAAATACTACAACAACTGAAATATTAAGAGACAGAACCCCACATATTTAAAATCATAAGGTAGGGATTGGAAGGGAGCTCT
>VYZU01047495.1:0-29507 GCA_013401355.1 Ceyx cyanopectus | reverse complement strand
AGAATATTTGCCATCAGTTCTGTATTCAGCTCTTTAGCTGCTTTCACCACAATTCATGGAGTGTATTAAATGCACCACTCGTGGTGATAGGTGTTTGTAATTTAGAAGGGAAGAAAAGTCGCTGTGAGGGTGTGTTTTATTCTCAGAACAGAACCCAAAACATGAGATCTTCTAGTACCTAATGTTTTCTTAATTGAAACAATCTCTCCTGCTGTAAGTGCAGGAAAACCTGAGCTGCTGCCTTTCTCCCCAGGAAGAGGAAAGTAGCAGCCAGTCCATGCACTTCAGCTCCATGTCACAGGTTAAGTACTTAATTGCCTCTCCCTGCTTCTCATATCCCATGCAGCTCCATGGAGACACTGAATCTACTGCTCCAAGTTTGATGGAGCAACGTCTATATTGAGTTGTACAACAGGGTTTTGACTTGGCCACATATGCTTGAATGTCAGTATTTGCAGAGAAAATGTTAATTATATATGAAAAGCTTGGAGTGAAATAAATTGCATTATTTGTTGTCTTTCAATAGCCCAAACTTTTGTCTCGGGAGTTGCTGGATCTGGTGGCCTCACACTTCAACCTGAAGGAAAAGGAATATTTTGGGATAACATTCATAGATGATACGTAAGTATGTTCATTTAATTTAAACAGCTGTGTGATTATTGCAATGTGAAACCCATCCCTGATGCTGTGGCAGCTCAGTGTGATGGAAAAATGACTGTTTTTCTTTTGAAGATTTTCCTACCTTGGGCTGGTGCTGTTTGGCTGAGGAAAGGGGAAAGCACAAACCAGAGAATACTTGTAAAAATATCTTCCTGATGCTCTTACCTTTTCATGCTTCTCTTACAAGGTGAAAAAAATTGATTCAGCAATAATTTCCCACATGAACACTCAGCTTTCCTACTCATCACTCTTAGTAACAAAAAGGGTTTGCATTTATTTTCAAAATGAATTGCTCCTGTTGCTTTGCACTTTCATCTCATATGTATTATTGAGTCTTTTCAGCCCAAACTGCCCTAGCAGCAGTGAAATATGAGGTTAGTCCTCCTCATAAACAACTCTCCTAGCTCCCCTATTACTTTGAGGCATTCAGGCTATTCTGCAGACTGCCAAAGAGAGTCACAAAAGCAGCACGTGTTTGAAATGCAGAACCCAGCAGCTGGGCTTCTGCAAGTGAACAGCTCTGCTGGGTGCAGTTTGTCCTCGCTGCTTGAGCAAGGGAGGGTAGCTCAGGCAGGCACTGCCCCTCCCCTGCCCATCTCCTGCCACCCTCCACTGCTGAGCTGGGTGAGATGCCAGGGCCAGGCTCCAAAGCAGCATGGCAGATCTGCTTCTGTGGCATTAACCCGGAGCTGGTGAACTGAAAGTCTCAGCTGGTGCTCAGCCTCATCTGTCACCAATGCACTGAAATGCTTCCCCGTTTTGCTGGGTGCAGGACTGAAACCCACAGATGGGATTCTGTTTCCAGGAGTTACCTTCAGCTCCCCAGAAAAGCTGGAGTAGAGCTGTGGAGGGCAGTGGAGGAATGGAGCTCTGTGCTAAGACAGCCCCTAAATAAACCTCTTTTTGTGTAATGACAATAATATTAGACTGCTGCTCTCCATTGCTGCTTTTTATGATGTTCTCTATGGAAGCCTTTGCCTTTGGATCACACTGGAGCCACATTTGGGGCCACCCTGCCAAGGCAGTTCCCACCTGAAGATGCAGGATTGGCCCTGGGGAAAGGGCTGATGTTTACAGGTAGCTGGTAGGAGCTGCTTGCTTGCTGTGGGGCCCTGACCACAGCAGGGTGGTAATCTTACCTGCCATTCTCATCACAGGATCTCCCTAGAATATATTTGCCACATCCTTGTCCTTTTGGGTATTGGAAAATGTTTTCTTCCAGCTCTTCTGTAAATCCTTTGAGGATATGTTTTCACTTGACTTTTCTTTTTCCCCAAGAAAAGTTGCCATGAAATCCTTCTGGAGGTCTTTGGCTGCTGGCGCTCCCTCATAGTGAGCTTTAAAGTGCTGCCAGGGGATTACCTAAAAGCTCTTGACTTCTCCAGAAACACCAGTGGGACTCCAGAGGCTGCCTTGGGACTGGGCTGCATGGCTGGAAGGGAGCATGTGGCCTCTGGAGGGCACCCATGCCCCAGCCATTTGGGGCATCTCAGGTTGCTGCACTCCCCATCAGCCCCAGGGTTCTCAGGAAAGTTATTTTAGGTTTGGGGGGATTTTAATTGTTTTTTGCTTCCTTATAATTTGAATCAGAGAAGCTGTTGCAAATAGAACTGTCTTAAACACCTCCCTCATTTAATGTGATTGTGGTAAATCCCTCTGCTCTGAAACAGGGTTGGTTGTTGGACTGGGAATGGTGCAGAACAGGAGGAGTGGGGGATACAACTGCAGAACTGTGGTCCCCTGCAGAGAAGAGATCAGACCCATTTCTGCTGCAGCCAAATGTCCAGCCTCTGCTATAGACCAGATCCCTCTGCTACATGTGATGAATCAATGGAGGTGTCCCTGTCTATAGCAAAGGAGGGTGTTTTAATAATATTTTGTTTTTCTGGGTGCTGTGGCTGCAAATGCAGCTGCAAAGAGTGTTCTCTGCCATCCATCTGTCTATTACATCACAATCTGAAACTTGAGGGGGAAAAAAAAGGCAATAATTTGAGATGCTTGC
The DNA here is from genome assembly GCA_013401355.1 of Ceyx cyanopectus. NCBI lineage: Eukaryota > Metazoa > Chordata > Aves > Coraciiformes > Alcedinidae > Ceyx > Ceyx cyanopectus. Next base: position 26,845 of record VYZU01047495.1, on the reverse strand, counting down.
CTGTCTCAGAGCTGAATCTCTACTGCTTTAAAGCAACACTCGGACTAAACATGAACACTAAAAAGATCCAGTTTCTCTATTTCCTCTCTTGGTTTTTAACAACCTCTCCAACTTGCTTCCCCAGAGGTCAGAGTGTCTGGCTGCAGCTGGATCACAGAGTCCTGGACCATGACTTGCCCAAGAAACCAGGCCCAGCAACTTTGTACTTTGCCGTTAGGTGAGTAATTGTTTCCCCAGAGAAAACATTACCACTTGGGTTTATCTATCACCAGAGGGTTTTGTTTAAAAGAACTGATTTGGGATTTGATAAAGGAAATAAATGTCAAAGCAATGTCATATTTTTTTAAAGGATATTAGATCTTGGATAAGTGCTGCTCTCTTTTGTATTTGACTACAAAATAGTTTGGAACGTGCTACTTTTTAATTTGTTACTAGGACATTGTTCCTAGTTTCTTTTGTTATTTTTCCTTTTTTTTTTTTCTGTAAACACCATATTTTAAACCTTCTTTGCCAGACTCGTCTTTAATAGTGTTAAATATTAATACAGTTTATTTAACTACTCATAGTTACTTTTCTTATGTTTACTTAAGGGTTGTCTATACTTGAAAGAGATTGCTGAGGGCTTCTTTGCTCACACAGCTTAAGCCAGTCCCCAGGAGAGAATAAAATCCCTGGCAAAGTGATGATTTTGGCCAATGTAATTGCATTACTTTAAGGCTCTTGCTGGCAAAGCTCTGCTGGTTAAGGGCCTGAAAAAAACCCATGTCCTGCGAGACAGAGCTGTGCTGGCAGCAAAACCCAAGCATCATATTCTTAATATTATTGGAGTTTTTGTTTTCTTTATGGTCTATGAGGAAAATGAGAGCAGGCTGACCTCATTTGCTTTTCATATCTTGGTAAATTTAAGCCTTGTGTGCTTAATTATTTGAAGCACTTCCAAGGCAGAGCCTCTTGTGCAGTTGGGTTGGTTGGCACCATCATCTCACCATGTTCTCTGTGCCCTGGTCAGGGAGGGAGTGGTTCACACAAGTGGCACTTTGTTTTTACTGAATATGTGCTTACTTGTGATGGAGTTCAGAGCTTCCCTTCCCTGCTTTTAACAGGGAGAAAATCCATCTGATGAGGGATGATGGGCTCTTCAATATGTTCACTGTGTTTGGTTAGGATCTGGGAGGCTAAAATGTGAGTGGCCAAGAAAGTTGTGAAGACAATCCTATAACTTGAGCACTTTTTTTTGATTGGGATGAATACTGTTGGCTCGTGATGTTCATGCTGGCACTGTGTTGCATGATGGTTCTCTACAGGATACAGTATGCAGAGACCTGGGAAAGAGTTAAGGTGTGAGGATGGGCTTCAAAAGATGAACTTCCAGGAGATAATTTGAAGCCTGACTACTCTAGGGATATGAGGTGCCAAGGAGGTGGGCAGGAGGAGACAAGCAGAGCAGCAGGAGGAGGAAACAGAAATAATTAGCAGTTTAGAAACTATCTGATCTGTAGAAAATAGATATCCCAGCAGAACAGCAACTTCACAACCTGCAGCTCTCTACTTTGCTACAACTTTTTTGATGAAGTGACTCCAGACCTTTGTGCCATGGCTTATGCTTTGGGTGGTTAGTTCAGACACTTATCTCCTGTGAACACATTTGCCCTGTTGTAGCCCATTGCTCAATTAAACTCCTCCAAGAGCAGCTGACATAGGCAGTTGCAGCAGCATGTGCCCATGGTTTGAATGAAAAGCTTGGTCAGGAACAGGGAATGTGGCACAGAGGGGCCAGGCGGAGAGCCCCAGTGCTGGTATCTGCTCCCCAGGGCTGGGTGGTGTCCAGCCCAGCATGGCATGCCAGCTCCCTGCAGGAGCAGGGTGTCCCTTGAGTTGAGTGAACCCTCCTGCCCAGGCTGTGCCTTCTGTGTGTTTGGAAGAAGTTCAGACATGGATGGGGCTCTGAGCAACCTGATCTAGTGGGAGGAGGCCCTGCCATTGGCAGGGGCGTTGGAACTGGATGATCTTTAAGGTCCCTTCCAGCCCTAACAATTCTATGATTCTATGAAATGCTGCTTCATTGTCCCCTCCTTATATGGAAGCTGGACACTGAGCTCCTGTTCTCACAGCGAGTGGCCCATGTGCAACAGCATCAGTTCTCTGTGTCTTCCAGCACTGCACTGGACAGTTTCCAGTAGCAATACTGGAAATGGGGAGGACTCCCAGATACCTTGTTATGAACCCTCCTTTTGTTCTTACATGCTCGACCCTGAGCTTTTGCTGTTCAGTGATGAAATGCAAATTAATCCTTTCTGATTTGAATTCTTTTTCTTCAGCTGGCATAAACTCCCATCTAGTCACATCAGTTTTCATAGGGTACCCCCAGCTGCTGAAGGGCTCTGTAATGCAGCTTTAGGACCTATAAAAGTGTCATTCTAGTTTGAAGGATGCTGGCAGCATTGGAAATGAAAGTAGAATGTGACTGTCATTTCTTGAACATCCTTATCTCTGTAGTCCAGTGTTCCCCATCTGTACTGTAGTGATAAAAGGGGTACAGCTTGTGCCAGGGAAGAAATGGAGCGTGCAGACCTGGCTGGGGCAGGGGGCAGTGCCTCCCCAGTGCTCCATCCTGAAATCCACAGATCTTATAGGCCCTGCTCTCTACCAGCAGTGCCTGAGAGCTGCATTTCTTCAGAGCCGGGGGTACTATCCTGCTTCTGAGGATTTCAGTCATGCCTGATGCTTAGTTAAAAGAAACTGCAAGTGCAAATGAGCTTAGTAGTTGAAGAAAATCTGCTTTTTGGTTCAGTGGAGGGAGGAAGGCTTTAGGAGGCTGAGGAAGGTGACCAACCTTGAAGGGCCTGCCTGGCAGCAGGTTGGGAAAGAACAAGGAGTAAGATTCCTGCCCTTTGCTCTGTATTTCTGGAGAGAAACACTCAAGTGTACTTAAAGCTGTTTGGGAAGAAAAAAATAGTAGTAGTATCAGGTGCACTCAAGAGAGGGTGGAAATAGCTGTGCCTCCTACATTCCTCACTGAAAAGATGAGTCATGGAAATGTAAAATAGGCTTTCAAATTTCTGGGCCAGGCTACTGGGCTTGGGTTGCTCCTTGGACAGGCTGCATACCTGTAAAATGGGTAAATTACCTCCTTAACCTGCAGAGGTGTTCTGAGGAGTGCTTTACAATTAATGTGATGGAACATGCTGGAGGAATGCAAAATATCAAAACAGTTACTGTTTAACATGTTGCTTGTTTCAAGTCACAGCATAAATATTGCATACATTCCAAACAAGTGCAGCAGGTGCTAGTTTTACTGCTTCCTATCACACACTCCGTGCTGCCTCTGGACTGCTTCCAAATCACCTACACCAAGAGATCAGTGGCTGGAGCTTGAGGCTGTGAGGAGCTTTAGGAGCACTGTGGGGCTGCTGCGGGAGGGATTGGCCTGGTTCTGATAAGCACAGTGGGCACTGTGCCCTGTGGCCACCCAACCCTCCTCTGCTATCAAAAGCAAGGTATTGAGGAGACCTGGTGTTGTCTGCCCTGCTGGGACAGTGGTGGTGGTGGCCTAAGTCTTTGCTTGGCTGGAAAAAAAGTTGTACTTGCTGTTTGGTGTCCAGTGGGAGAGTCTGCACCCAACACTCCTCTGTAAGGATCTGAAGCCCAGGTATCCTGCTTTCAGATGCAGCTAAAGGAGGATTGACAGGACCACGTTCACCCAAACTTGTCTCTTTGATTTGGCAGTTCCACACTCCTCAAATTATAGATGTTTTGTCCATGCCACTTAATGTATCTCAGCACTGCTTGGTTTGATGCCCCAAGTGACTCAGGAGTGCACAGACAGGTCATGTGTGCAATGTGCAGAATGCCAGTGTCATATGTGATGTCTGCTCGAGCTCTGTAACAGAGTTGGTTCTGGGGGGCTGCTGCCAGTCCCTCTCCTTCAGCACAGCTCTGGGCTGGCTTTCTGACCTGCAACACATCACTTGGAGTTACCTGTTCCATTTCAGTGGCTTTATCTGCAAGGAGGGATGAGCTTTGCTGCTGTTGCATTCAACAGGGTTTTCAAATGAGATGTAAAAACATTGGCTATCTATGATCTATTGAACAAGGAGCTTGGAGTTCCTTGTGTGCTATTGGCCCATCATTTTCTGTTCATTCCCTCTTAATAGGCAGGAAATTAAGTTCAGTAGCTCATAGTTCCTCTGTGCTTTTTTATTGCTACAGAACAAAACACTGAGGAAATAGAATGATTTGGGAGGAAGATGAAACCTATTCAAGAATGTAACAACTTTTTTTTTTTTAAACTTTCAGGTTCTACATTGAAAGCATTTCCTTTCTCAAGGACAAAACCACAGTAGAGCTGTTCTTTCTGAATGCCAAGTCTTGTGTACACCAGGTAAGGCTCAGCCTCCTTCAGAGCTCCTTATTTCCCATCTCCCTCTTCCTGCTCCTTCACCACTGGCATGGTCCTGCAAACTTGCCAGGAGCTGTCTGATTTTTGGAGTTTAATTGAAGTATTAAGATCTCTGTGTGCTTACTCTCCTCCTTCACTGAAATGCTGATGCTTCAAAGGAATGGACAAAGAAGATGATGGCTTCTTGGCCCTGTTTTCACAGCCCTGCTGTGTGCTCACTGCACTAGAATAAGTCTTAAATACTCAAAAGCTTTTCAGTTGTTTGAAATCTGAGTTGTAACTTTGCAGGTAGGTTCTGTCTCAATGACATATCCTTCTGTGCACTGTCTAGCAAATGCTCAAGCAAAGCATTTCTTCACTAATCCGAGTCAAATTTGTTTCAAGAAGAGACCCGTGAGCAAGGTCCTGTGCTGTGAACTCAGTTCCTAGTTCAGATTTCCTGCCTTACTTCAATTAAATAGTAAAGTAATAAATCCTATAAAGTAGCAAAGCTAGTTATGAAAATGCTTTCTGTGTTTACTCACTGAAGAAGATTCCACTGTCTTCTTAAAATGTTCAAATTGGTAAAATATATATTGTTAAAAGTTACTTCATGATATTGTAGATAAAACCTTAAAAAATAAGGGGTTGATCCACTGCAGATATATCTTGGTTTGAAAAAGGGGTGGTGCAGCAGACACCTTTGCCATGCCCCTAATAACCAGAGGTGCAATAGCAGCTGCAGTTCAAAGAACTTTCTTCAAGCAGTGCCTGATGCTTCTGGGATTTTCCAGTTAATGTCAAACTTGGGCATCGGGTTCTTTTTTTTCCACTCATGGTTCAATCAGTCTAAGAAGGTCACTCAGTTCTTACAACCTTTTCTTGGAAAACACTCCCATATCATTAGCTGGTGATGGAGTGATGGAGTTCTGTGTAGGCAGCCAACGTTTTCACCTTTAATATCCTTCATATTTTAGAGGATTCTTATTCAGTATCCATCACTTAATATTTTATGGTGGGATCAGCAACCTGATGTGAAAGCTGTTAATGGCAGAGTTGTGACTGTGCTTCATGTGGGAATTGCTGTGGGGAAGAGTGGAGGAAATTGGGGCCTTTTTACAACATGCTCAAGTTTTAAAGATGTTTGAAGAACCTGAGGCCTCACTAGTTAAGATTAATAAAAAATAAATCTCCATTTGGCATATCTGCCATTGTAGTTGAGGGGTCTTGGCAACTTGTAGTCACCCTTTACAGGGAAGGCTGGAGCACTTGAAATGGAAAGCACAAATAATTTTGGAATTGGAAAATGGGTCTGGTTTAGTGCAGAATGTGAAAAATGCCACTGCTACTGAAACAAATGTTCTCAACATCAAAACACTTGCTGTAAAAATATCCATATATGTATATTCATAAAGCATAAAAGAAAGCAAAGGAACAGAGAAGCATGAAAAGCCCTTCCCATAGTGATCATAAACACACATGTCATCAAACCAATAAGGAGTCATTTCTGACCTGGATAAATATTATTCAAGCAGCAGAACTTCACATCACTGAAGTGCTGGTAGCATGTGAAGCACTGGTGGTGCACAGACTGTTGCAGTGAGCAGATTGTGCATCAGACTGCATCAGCCAGTTGAGTTCAGGGCTTCAGGAACTGGGAAGAGGTTCAAATGAAGGCTGCTTCACATATTTCCCCATGGCTTGTGAGGTGTGTGCTCTAACTGGTAGCAACCTGAAGTGCTGTCTTCCCTGTTCCTGCAAACAAAGCTGCCAGAAGCAGAGAGGGTTTTCTGTGATGCCTGGTTTCTGTGGGCAGTGAGGGATGAGCAGCATCAGTTCCTCCTGAGAAGGATCTCAGTGGGCAGTGCCAAGTGCTTCAGCACGTAACGAAAGCCAAGAGTCTGTGCTCTGCCTGCAGCACTTTCTGTGCTGGGTGGCTTTGCAGCCTGACTCCAGCATGAGCCAGTTCATTTACTTTCACCATATATTTGGTCCAGTGGCTTTTAACTTTCCAATTAGGTCTCTTAAAAATATTTTACCCTACTTGGGAAGCTTATGGTCAGTCTCTAGGTTTCAGGTAGCGCATGAAGCACACATGGGACCAGTTCTCATATTTAAGCTCCTGGTATGTGGACAAGAGGATGCACAAAGGTGGAGTCTCCTCATCTGGAGACTTTCAAGACCTGTCTGGATACATTTCTGTGTGATCTGCTCTAGTTTGGTCCTGCTCTGGCAGGGGGATTGGACTCGATCTTTTCAGGTCTCTTCCAACCCCTACCATTCTGTGATTCTGTGTTTGCTGCCATGGTGCTTCCACTGGGCTCTGCTGTGCTGCAGGGAAGGAGGTTCAGGCTGCAGGATGAATGAATCTGGCTGCTGAATGTGAGCAGATCCTCAGCTCCAGTGAAGCAAGTGGCTGATGCTCACTGATGACAGTAAGGAATGTTTACTGGTATTTCTCAGTCGTTAATCCAGCTCCAGGAGGTTAGACCTGCCTCAGTTTAGCCCCCCACCCCCCCTAAGCAGCAACCTCCACCCAGCCCATGTGCTCAGGGGTGCTCCTCAGTGCACAGGGTGTGCTGGAGGATACCCTAACAGGGCCATATCCTAACCTGGATCTTGTCATAAAGCTGTTGCTCTGTGTGGGTTGGGAATGTGGCTCAGAGGAGAAATGCTGCAATACCTGGGGTGTAAGAAGACTTGTGTGGATAATATTGCTTCAAACCCAGTCGTGTCTTTGGCTTTCACAAAGGTGTTTTCACAGTAGCATGTTCCCTACAGGGGATGCAGTGTGTGAAAAGCTCAAATCCAGGGTGGTGCAAAGGCCTGATGCTTGGAGGGGTTTGTGCTCTCTTGACATTCCTGAGCACTGGTGTGTGTTGATAGCACAGCAGCATGTAGGTGCCTGTGCTACCATGGATTGTATGCCTTAAAAATGGTCCTTTCTACAGCAGAGGGTGAAGTGGTGATGTTGCTCTGGTGCAGATTGAGGCTCCTGCCTGCACGCAGGGCACACCATGAGAGCCAACCAAAGGCATTGGTGAAGCTTCATGCCAGTGCCTGCTCTGGAAGAGGTTTTTCTGTGGCTTACAAGGTTCAGAGGCTGCATCAGAAATGTATTTCCAGTATTCTTTGAGAGATCTGCAGGCAGCCTCGTGTGTGAAATCCTGTAAGTGGGGATATCTAACCAAAGACAATGGTATTTTCCTTGTGTAACCCAGCATCTCTGGGACTAGGCTGGAGCTGCTGGGCAGACTGTTGGCCATCTTGCCCCAGATGACTCCAGGGAGGTTTTTGCTTTCAGCTGAATAAAAACTCGGAATAAGCAAACAGCTGATGTCCCTGCGTGATGGGTGGCCCATTTGAGAGAAGGTGTGGAGGGAGCAATTTTGGTGCAGTGCCATTGCCTCCCAGTGACTTAGTTGAAAGATCATTTCTCCATGTGTGTTTTGGGAGGATACTTTGTGGGTGTCTGGGCTCTTTTCTTACGTGCCTGTCTTTTTCAAGACTTTGAGAACTGTTGCCTGTAAACTTTCAGTGGTGACAAGTTCCATTTAAAAGCTTTCTCTCCTGTCATTGACTTTAAGAAGCTGGGTTTAGATTTATAGCCATGTCAGAAACCTACTGTACAGCTGGAATGTAAAATAGTGATGGCCTAACACTTGGTTTCAGGTGAAGAGGGTATCTCAGAATCGATGTTTGCACAGGGATGGGGCAGCTTTGTAACATGTTCAGTGTGTTATTGAGATACTTTGGAGGAGGTGGGTCGGAACTGGTCACACAAATGTTGGTGATAAATTTGGAAAGATAAATTAGCCTTCTTTCAAGACAGCCAAGTTTGGAAAAATAACACCCTACTTGGCTAGAAAAGCACTGTCAAGTTTATTATGCATTAGAGCTAACCTCCATATAGCTCTGCAGCCATACAGTTGACTCTCTGCCAGTCCTTAAAATATGATTTGTAAACGAAGATCTTGGTCAAGTTGGCTGTGTTCCCCTTTTCCTCTCTATTTGGGTGTTGGGTGGGGGTGGTGTGTATTTTTTTAATTTTGCATTTGTTTCAAGGACTTGTAAGAATTGTTTAAAAAAAAAAAAAAATCATAGAAGGAAATGGAAGATTGAGAGGAGTCTGTAACTGGGATAGCTTTGTGAACATTTGGCAGCCTGAAGACCAGTGCTTACCAAAAAAGAGCTGTTGAAACAGACCCCTGGTGTGAGCATGAAGTCTGGTTGGCTTCCAGCTTGTGGAGAGCAAAGTGGTCGTATATCAGAGAGCTCTCAAAAGTTTTATAACAGATATTTCCTAATTCTCCCCCATCTCGAGGGAAAGGGGAGTGTTCCCATGCAGCCTGGTAACACAGTGTCATCTGATACTAGCCAAGGCTGTTGAAATACACTGTCCATTGACTGTATTTGCAGTTCTGCTCCTGAAGATGGCACGTGTAAAGCCCAGGACAAGAATCAGCAGGACCAGTTGGCCATCTGCATCATGGGTGCTGGCAGCCACCTCCATGGCCCAACCCCCCAGCAGCATGTCAGCAGATGAGCAGGGTGGAGCATGGTTCTGCTGAGAGCAAGATGGGAGGAGGAGGCAGGGCCCCCCTGCTGATGTAAACTGGCAAATCTCCATGGGCCCCCCTACTCATTACCCCATGGGGCCTGGGGGAAGGGACTTGGCTCAAGGGACCTCACAGAGCATCTCTGAGTGGTTGAAGTTGGTTGAAGGTTGCTTGCTGTAAAGGGTGATGGTGCCCCAGGGACCTGTTGAGGCTCTTGCTGGGGAGGTGTAGGTTGTATCCAGGCTGGGCAGGCCCATTGCATATGAAGATTCAGTTGGTTCACAGCCAAAGTTTCATGCTTGGCACCTCTTGATGTAGCCACCTCCTCCTGGGTCCAACTACCAGCATTAACTGTGATGGGGAGTTGTGCACCTTTGATCTCCTGGCCACAGGGCAGAGACGTGGTGGCATCTCGGCCTGCGGTGGCATCTCGGCCTGCAGTGGCATCTTGGCCTGCTCTCTTGTTGGTGTGTGTTTGGTATCTCACTGTGGTGCCAGGGGAGCAAAGAGAGAGGCTGTGATTGCACATTAAGTGTAATGATGCTTGCCATGTACCTGGCCTGCAAACAGGGAGGGCTTTATGCCCTTCCCCCATTCTCTGCTTTTACTCTTGCATTCAGCACTGAACCTGCTCCTGTTGCACTGAACTGTGCAGGCAAGTGCAGTGGCTGCTGCTGTCCCTGAAGCTGCAGCTAAGTGTTGGCTGAAGCACAAAACATGAGGGAGATTGATGAGAGTGGCTGGCAGAGGCAGCAAAACAAAGGGAGTAACAGAGAAACCTGAAACTTTTGCTCACTATGAGGCACTACCAGCTTGTTTTTTTGGCTGGGTTGAGCTACTCTGATGAGGTGGGAAGCAGCAGGTCCTGCCAGGAAAGCTGTGCATGTGCACTGAGCTCTGTTTGGTCTCTGGTCATGCTCTTATGTGGGTAGGAAAGGTTGTGGAGCTCAGTGGATGAAAAGAAAGATGTCACAGACCATCTAAATGCTGTGAAAGAGCTGTGAGGCCTCTTGAACCCAGGCTGCACTCCCCTGTGGGATAAGTGCAGCACAACCACAACTCTGAAGGGCCCTTTTGAGAAGGACCAGCCTTTAATTTGCTCCCAGAAGGGCTTGTATTCTAAATCCCCTGTCTTCTTAGTGCTCGACTTTCCCTCCCTGACATGCTGGAGGTGGATGCTCTCTTTGCTCTGCTTTTTCTCAGCAGAGCGTTTCTGTCACTGGAAAATTGGTTCCATTTGAGATGCTCAGTAAAGCCTGGAGCTTCTAATGAAGGGAATGGGCTGGGGTGTCTGGTGCATTCTAGGGCAGTGTGAACAGCCAGGCGACACCAGCAGGATTGAGACATAGGCGTGAATGGGGGTAATCAGGACAGGCTCTTGGAAGTTGGAGGGTTACTCTTTGCTGCCATTGTTTTCCTCCTCGGTGTAATTATCCAGTGCGGCCACACCAACAAGAGCGAGCTGTTCAATTCGCCTGACCTAGTTCCTGCTCAACTTGGGTCGTGTAACAGGTTGTGGCCAACAACCCCTCCCCAGCAGCTTGGCCTGCCTTGTGCAGCCTCTGCTGCTAGAAAAGCCTTTCATGCCGAAAAGCTGCAAAGCTTTCTGCACTGCAGGGACCTGCTATTGCATCCTCTGGCTCTCGGGACATACTGTGGGGATACTGGAGCCCTTGTGGGAAGTTACAGTGGTGCCAGGTAAGAGCATGGGCTCTGGCATCTCTTTGTTCACTTCTGGGTCCACACCCAACTAATTGCCTCCCTCGGTTTGAACACCTTGTTGTAGATGTTTGGGTCCTTTCTTTCCCTCTGTGTAATTACCCACCTCTTTCAGCATTTTTTATTCACCTTTCAGTAATCAGGGGTAGCTATATTCAATACTGTGGCTGTCTTGAGGCTATTCAATCATATTTGGGGGCATCTTTTGGTTCATGTACATTTTTTTTAAGGGGCTGGTTTGAGGGAAGAGGTGTGTTGTTGGCATCACAGTTCTCAGATCTTCAGGTGATATGTTTTTATTGTCAGTCTTTAACCTCTGAAGGTTACATGTGCTTTGAAGAAACTATACTGTTTTTCATTTCTGGCTCTAAAGAGTTAAACTTGACAGTTCCTGTGCTTATTTTTTTAAAATCTGAGTTTACAGTCTGAAGATTTGCTTAGCACAGTTAATGCTTGTCTGACTATTTTCATTCTTGATCTGTGTTTTCATCAGGATTTCAGACTTGTATCTCTATGACAGTAAATTCTAGTGTTGTTGCTGTGTGTAATGAGGGTTCACTGCCCTATTCATGACTGAGTTTGTGATTTTTATCACATTCATAAGTCTGTCTGTGCAGCAAAAGACTTGAGCTCCCATTGGAATCAGGAGCTAAATTATGCCCGTTCTAAAGGCAGGAGCTGGTCTTTACTAGCTGCTGGGATAGTGACCTATTCCTGCTCTACAGTAATTGCCACCCAGTTTGGACATCTGCTACAAGCTTTTATGCTGTTATCAGGATGACAAAAGCCACTACCTGAACCTATTGGACCAAAGGCAGTGTTTAGATAAGGCAGTGGCCTTTTAGAGATCTGCACGAGGGGTTGGTTAAAATGATAGGTCCCTGTGCAAACTCAAAGCAAAAAAACCACCCAGTTTCATCTCCTCCCTGGAACTGCACCCGCTAGTCTGTTTAAACTTATTTACATCTACAATGTTGAAGTCAAATTCCATTATCTGGATTGCATCCATCTATTTAACCTCACACTAGTGACCTCCTTCCCACTTGGGATAGATCTCGGAAAACTGTCCATCTTCATCTTCAGCATGTGGCTGTGGGAGCACTTGCTGCCTTGGATTTCATGGCCCCCACTCTGTCTGGTTGAAGACTCTGCTTAAATTGCCCTGGCAATTGCAGCATTACAAATTAATCTTCTTACAGCCATTTTCTCTATCTAATTTTGAAACTTGACCTTGTTGTTAAAGAAACAATAAAACAAAGACCCCTGTCTGCCAGCCCTGGGGGCAGAAAGATGGTTGTAAAATCCAAATGTTGCCTGAGTGGGAAGAGTCAGGGTCCTGCTCTCCTGTCTGGAGTGACAGGGTTCACTCCATGGCTTGATGTCAAGCCAAGTGCTGTCCAAACTCCTTGACAGCCCAAGGCCGGACTGCATTATAGCAATGGCCAACTGGGGAAGCAGATGGCAAATAATGTTATATTATGATGGGAAATCATTCCAGGCTCAGAGGGAGTTGTCCAAAAGACTGTCACTTGTATAGCACATTAGTCTGTTAGATAAGGGTTGAGCTGGGCTTTGGCATCCCTTGCTTCAAATCCTCGCTCTGCTGCTTAGCTACCATGTGACCTTGTCTCCCTGCATCTCTCTGATTGTTAGCTCCTCTAAAGAGATGGGGTTCTCCTAATTTCATTTTGGTTTTTTTTGTTTGTTTGGTTGGTTGGGGTTTTTTTTGTCCATAGTCTTCCTCAGAATGGCCCCAGTCTCCTGCCACTGTTTGTGTATGGCGATATGTGACAATTAAGGCTGATTTCCTCTGATCTGAAGCTTGCAACAGCTGGACAGATGTGGTGGCAGCCCTGGATCTGGGGTGTCCTGTTTGTCCCCTTTGCTTTGGTCAAGACACTTTCAGTGTCTTGTTTGAGACCCGTCAGGTTAGGGAGGACCTTACATGTTTGCTCCTGTTTCTAAGCAAGCGTGTTCAAAACTGAGGACATTTGGACAGCAAAACCCTCAGTATGAAAGCAAAGACTGAAACTTCACCTGAAAAAGTCCATGTCCCTTTCAGCCTGTTTGGTCTCCTGAAACCCTAAATTAAGTGATTTGTGGGATGACTTTTACCAGTTGTGGCAATGCCATAGCAGCCTGGTGAAGTGACCAGAGTTTCTTAACGCTGGCATTTAGGACTAAGTAAATAAACATGGAAGAGCAGCCTGGTGATTACTATTGCTAATTAGTTAATGGTTGTGAGGTGCTTTGAAGATGAAAAGGGATGAGGTGCTTGGTTATGAAGTCCCAAACACCTTCCTAATGCCAGCAGCAGCTATTGCTGTGGGTCAGCAGAGACTTGCTGCTGCAGGAGCTCACTGAGTGCTGCAGCTTTTCTTGGAGCCAGCAATAAAGAGGAGAGGACCTTTGATGTCAGAATTGCATTTGGATAGTTAAATCTTGATGAGTTTCTTGTACGCTGGAAAGGTGAGGAGCTGCATGTAGCTGATTCTGCCTTGGGGCAGGGAGATGGTCTCGATGATGAGCTTTTATGGTCCCTTCTGGCCCTGTTTTCCCGGATTTTGTGGTCCAGGGACGGCTTTGCTGAACCAGAGCCTGTCTTTCCTGCTGAGCAGAGAGTGCTATGGCATTTTCTCATGTCTGGATTCCCTGCCTGCTGCTGCAGGAGAGTGCGGTACGGGGATCACCTGGTCTCCCATAATCCTCCCATTGCCACAGTTGGCTTTAGAGGCTGTGTGAGCAGATGCAATTTAAGCCTCAAAACTCAGGCAGCTCAGATGTGCATGACAAAGACTAACCTGCTACAGACCTGGAAGTAACAAAGTGCCTTTAAATGGCACCTATGTGAAGAGTTTCGGGGCTGCAGTCCCTGGCTTTTCTCTTAAGCATCAACATGAAAGAGATCTGAAGGAAGGATGAACCTGAAGCTATTTTATTTTTTTTTCTTCTAACTTGTGATGTGCCCCTCCTCTTCTTCTAATAAAATATGTCTGGGAATGCTTTGGAGGCTACTTCTGCATAGCTGTTGCCACACCTGTTGGGAAGGGGAAATTCCTCCTGGTCTGCCGTTGCGGAGCAGCCTGGGGGAGCGCTGATGCTGGAATGTTTTACTGACAAAGCTGGCAAAAAACCCTCTTCCTTTCCATGAAAATTGAATTATTTGTTTGTTCGCTTTTGAATTTAGTCTCTGTGGGCCAGACCTGCAGCTGTGGTAAATTAGCTCACCTCCAGATGTGCCCTATATATTTCAAGATGTCATTTCCCTCTATCTATATGTTCTGTAGATCTTCCTGCTGCCCTGGGTTTGGCACTAGTTCAGCTCGCAGTCTTTGTCCCTCTCCTTCAGCCAACAGATCCCAAGGACAAAGGATGTGTTTGGAATCTCAGTGGCAGAAAACAGGCATTGTGTCCACTACCTTCATTTGCAGAAGATCAATTAAAAATCTTTGTAGTCATGGGCTGGTTCATGGGTTCAGTTTTATACCTTATAGAGAGTCTGGAGGATGCAGTAGGTATAAGTGGGTAGCTTGGACAACAAGAGTCCAAATGGATTTGCACCTCCCTTGCTCTCCCAATGTCCCTGCTGGTCCCTGTATAGAACCAAGACACCAGGGTTTTTAGAAATATTGTAGAAAATGCCTCTCAAAGATTGTGCTTAAGACTGCAGGCAGAAAAAGGAAAAGAATCCTTCTTTAGTTTTGATATTTTGGCACTGACAAGCTGCATGCCTCTGAAGTCACTGAGTGTGTAGTGCTGTCATAACAGCACTGGTTTTGGAGTGGGATTAAGGCAGGAGATTCCAACACAAGGGTCCATGCATTGTTCTGAGCATTGCACTGCAACTCCCGTGTACTTGCAGGAACTGGAGGCTGTAAGATCCAGACTGTGTGGGGTGAAGGAAGCTTAGTTTATACTCAGTGTGATTAATATGAATTACTTATCTAGCATCAGGAGTATGGGCACCACCATCTCAACAAGGATCTGTGGTCCCTGCCCTGAGGAGGTGGTGAGCTTCAAGCCATAAAAATACCTCTGGTTCAACTCTGCCTCCCTACTCCTTGGCAGGTTTTTCATCTGTTTGGGGGTTTTTTTTTGCAGTGAGCAGGGTAACAAGCAGCTGCAATAACGCAAAGGGGCGTCCACTGAAACTAATGAAAATGGAGATTCGCAAAGAAAAGCCGGGCGGGGGGGTAGTGAGAGAAGGGTTTGGGGGAGGAAAAGTCCTGTCACAATAGAAAGCAGAGTCGGGCGGGGGGTGGGCATGTCGCAGCCGCGGGGAGGGGACTGCGACCCCACCGCCTCCCGCGGGCGGGACTCGCTTTCCTGGAGCGCAGGGTTGGCACCGAGCTCGGTACCGAGCTCCGCCTGCCACCCCTCGCCCGCCCCCGGCCGGAGCTGTGCGGGCAGCACACGGTTCACGTTCTACTCTTTTCCCTTCGCAGGGACAGATTGAAGTGGAAAGCGAGACCGTCTTCAAGTTGGCAGCACTGGTTTTGCAGGTAAGCGCTGCTTTCTCATGCAGTTTTGGTCGGGTTTGGACTTGGTTGAGCGCAGCTGGGTTCTGAATTTCTGGGTGTTTTTATTTTCTTCCCCCCCCTAAAGACAAAACCTTGCAGCGTGGTTTGTAGTCGCTGCAGCTCGGAGGTGGGAGCTACCGAAGTTAGGAACTGTTTTTATTATAGACAAGTGAGAGAAATACCTTATTTGAAGTATTTTTTAAATGGAAGGAGGAAAAACTCATCAATAGAAGTAATTTCTTTTGGCATGTTTCCTGTTAATTTATCACTTTTTCTCATTTAAATGTGTTCTGGAGATCTGGGAAGAGCAGAGTGTAATAGTGTAGCTAAATTTGCTATATTTTGCTTGTAAATCTTTCTTTGAAAGTATATGTTACTCATCTCTGTTATGGGGAGATATATTATGTCAATTTTCCCTCTCCTTGTTCAGGTTTTGTTGTATCCAGAAATAAACTGGTTATTTACGACTTTCTATGAAGTCTCATGGTTTTCTTTCTTTTTGCCAAGAAATGTTGGATAAGATGCTCCTCGATGTCCTTTCCAATCTGATAGTCTATGAAAACTCTTAAGACTTTTTTTTGTATCCTCATGGCATCCTCAGTGAGAGTGTCACAGCAAAGCTGCAGTGGCTTGATCTGCCTGAACTGCTGTTTTGATCTCCAGAGAGCACAGTTCCTCTCGACTGCTGACCTGCTTGTAAAACCAACCTGTAGTTGGTTGTGGTTGGCCAGAGGGAGAATTGTATTTCACTTCTCGTGCAGTAAAAGTGACATTTGATTTGCAATGTGAAATTCATCTGCAATGTGAAATTCATCCTCATTTTGGAAACGGTTTTATTTATGGTATAGGTGAATTATCTATAGCTGGAAATGTGAAGGGCCAGGATCTATTCTGGAATTCATGCAGGCAGCCTCCTTGCTTTGCATTAAGTGTAACTCGGGTCAGGATCTGACCACAGAGCTGTGGGAGTGGGGAACTGAACAATGCTGGGAAAATCAAGGAATTCTGAAGCGATCATGTTTTAATTCTGTCACTGTTTTTCAATTGCAGGAAGCTAAAGGGGACTATTCCAGGTAATAACATTTTCCTTTCTAATACTGGTGTGCTTGATGGATATGTTTTTCTGTGTTGGCATTGTATTGCAAACAATCAGAAATGGGGGGTAAAGTCCAGCCCCGGGCAGTGGCTGAAGAAAGTGAAATGTGCTGCTGGGCTGGATAAAATCTTGAGTCTGCAGGGTGAGTAATGCCTTTTATGAGCAGGCTCTGACTCAAAATGTTCAGGCCATCCCACTTTGCTCTTCTACCTAAACATGGAATGTGGAGAAAGCTCCCCCTCTTTCCTACCAGAAACCCCATTCTGTTCACTTGAGCTTGGGTTCATCTGGGCACCCCTTGCCTGCACAGTGGCAGCATGGGCAGAGTTACAGAGCCTGTCAGCTGCCTGTGCCACAGATCAGTGAGCTGCTTTTCCTCTGCAGCTGCACCCGTGGGGCCTCACCCTTCTCACACTTGACCTGCCAGTTGTGTTGTAGTTGGTGTGTGACCCCATTGCTGGGCTTTAGCTGTCTAATGCTGCATCATGAGACTGGGTTTGCCCTTGGGGATCACTTTTTACCATACACTGGTTATGATAACTGGCTGTGGGGATGAGATGGGGTCACACTCGAACCTGCTAGAGCTGAGGAAAAGACCTTCAATTAGAAACAGCTCACTAAGCAAATAGAAATTCAGAAGGTTGGCTCTGGTCACGTTAATATTTTACTGCTTGCAGAGTTTCCCTCTAGGAGGAGAGGGGTGTTTACGCTTTAGCTACAACAGGCTTAAAGAGCCATTGGGAAATGCTCAGTAAAGAGGTGTCAGCCCAAAAGCAGGAGCAAGTCACGTCTGACTGCCACGTCTGACTGCCAGAGCCTGCAGCAGTGACATACTCTGTGCTCTTTTTTCAATGCACAGCTGTCAAGTGCCAGTGCTGCTGCCCAAGACTCCTCCTTCTCCCAATGCCAGTCCCTTCTCTGCTGAAGGACACTCTGTGGAGTCCTCCCCAGACTCCTCCTCCTCTTTGGCGTGCTCTCACACCTGCAGGGAGGGAAGAATATCTTTATGACTAAGATCAAGTGGATGGGCTGTACAGACAACTGTTGTTCCTGGTCATGCTGTAGACCTGCTTTGTTACAGTATATTTCTTTTAGCTGCCGTGTGCTGCATTTTTCTCTAGAAAGACCTCTCATCTTGCCTGATCCCTCTGAGACCCCCTTAGACACCCTGAGCTTAGCTCATTTCAGGCACAGATAACCAGAGAACCGTCTCTCACTTGACAAGAAGGTGGCACAAGCTCTCAATTCTCAAGAAAAGGGGTTAAGGTTAAAAGCTCCCTTCGTGGTGAAAACCTCCCTTCTGTGGTTTAAACTTAACACTGACTCCTTATCACTTGCCATAAATACGTTTGTTAAGTATTGCTTCACACGCCCAAGACCTGTGTCCGTGGATATTTTCCATGTCTCCGCAGATGTGTTGCAAGGAGTGGAGTGCCCGTGGTTACCTTCAACAGTATTTCAAGCAAATTGAAGGGAGAAATACTCTGCTACAAGAGTGTTTTCCAAGTGCAGCTCTTCCCCTAACAGTTGCATGAAAATAGCTGCAGCAATTATTTCCTCTGTTAAATAAAACATATGTTACGCCTCCGTAGCAAATGAGCACGGCCAGCTGTCCCAGGCCCAGTGAGCACACCAGGAGTGAAAGAATTTCATCTTGCATATCACAAGTGGTCGTTTGGTCCAATGCTGATAAAGCACTAGCTTAATTACCAGCATATCTCAAAGATACTGTGGGACTGGATTCCCCAACCAAACTCAGCCATGGTACAAAGAGCAGGTCCTTTGCAGCGGTGCTGCTTGTACAGCCCCGTTGTCTCGGGCTTGGCGTGTTGGTTCTTTGCTGTTGTTTGGCAATTCCACTTTGAATCACTTTCTGGAATGTGGCTCTTGCACCATTTCTGTGTACGTGAGGTTAATTTTTTATATATATATATATGTGTGTGTGTGTGTGTGTGTGTGTGTGTGTGTGCGTGTGTGTGTGTATAGGATTAATGCTGAATGAACGCGGGTAAATACAAGAATCGCCTCAAGTCCTAGAGATTAGCTTTCTGGAAGTGAAAAAATGGGCCAGTCCAGACAACTCTGGTGATCTCTGCCTGGCTGATTTTTTCCATGCATCCCATAGGGAGCTTTTCCAGGTGGGTATGCCCAGCAGCAGGGTTACTGTGTGGCATTCCTGCTGACCTCAGCTGGGAACAGGCGGATGAGTACCAGGGTCTGAAGGCTTCTGAGTCCTGTGGCTCTGCACCCCTTTCCAAATCCACCAGCTCAAATTCTCAGATAACTTCTTGATGGCAGAGAGCAGCAATCTCCTGAGAAACAACCTCCCTTACTCTGGGTTGAGTGGGTGAGCACATTCTTTTGAAATCTGTTTATTTTCAGTGAGTAAACGTGACATGTGGGCACTTAGAGAGCAAAAACTTTTGATATCTCCACCACAAAGGTCACTCTGGAGGGACTTTGCAGTCTAGCAGCACTGACAGCATGAAAATACCAGGGGCTTTGGGGTTTGACACTTGCACGTGATTTGCAGTAGGACCCCAGGGATCTTGTTTAGGCTGTTAGGACAAGGATATGAGCCTTACCATTGGGAGAGGGGCTTTATGTAAGATAAACCATCCATGTCCCACTTGGAGAGCACCCTAGCTTTTAAGACATCATGATAAAATTCAAGTACACGCTTCAAAATTGCACCCACAGCTTGTCCCTTGCATATGTGCCAGGTTTGGACAGCTCTGGTTCCTCAAAGGCAGGCTGAAATGACTGTGGGCTGCAGGAGGAATGATTAATGAAGATGACAGTGGACCACGATCAGTGTAGCTCTCTGCACATCCAGTTCCTTTTCCTGTTTACCCAACTGGTGATCCCAGCCAAGATGATTACCCACTGTGTGTGATGAAGACCATGTTCCAGGGTTGAGCCATTCCTCTCTCCCTTACATGGGATAGTGTCAGGGCTGCCATGGGCAGAGGTGTTCCTCCTGAGATTCCTGCAGCTCTCATGCTCCCACCAAGTCTGGGATGTTGCAGATCCCTGGCACTCTCTCTTCCCGTGCAACCACTGGGCAGGTTTTGCTCAGGAGGAGGGATGCAGATATTTTTTCATGTTCACTTTTCACAACTGATCTATGGCTTCCAGGTGACTGCTTCACTGTTTAATCTAAATTCCTGTCATTTTTTTCTCTAGCTCCTGTAATAAAAACCCAAAGCAAGTATTAGTCATTAATAGGAATTTTGAAACTCTGCATTAGTTAATTGCACTCCTCTGATGCTCTTATTTGCAAATGAAACAGAAGCTGCAAGCCTGGTTTGACAAAATCTTGGGGTTTGAACTCTATGCAAGGTTTTAAAAAGAATATTTGATTCAAGTTGAAGCTTCTGGTATGGTTCAATTTCAGAGAAAAAAAAAGTCCATATTCTATTTATTTTAGAAATTTATATACATTTTAAAGACAGCTAATATCTTGGCAGGCAAGCAAAGTAGATCAATCTGGTAATTATTCATCGTGTAAATGTGCAACATATGAAGTCTTGCCTCCTTGGGAATTAAATTATTTAGCTGTATTTAGTTTACAGATTGAGCATCTGCCCTCAAAAACACTGTACAATAAATAGTAGATGGTATTATTTTTCTTTGTGACTTGATAAAAGGGGCAGTTTATTAACTGAGATGTCCTAAATGCTGTCCTTCCAACATTAGCAAGAATGTTTATTAAAATCAGATTAGCTACAGGGACTATATAAGCAAAGTAGCTTTTAAAAAAGTTTATTTTCTGACAGATAATCTTGGATCATATTTTCCCCAGTAACGTTTCCAGGACTGAAACTCAGCCATGCTCCCTGAAAGTTAATTAAATTGCTGGAGGAGGGCTTCCATTTTCTTTAAATAGCTGACGCATTCGATTTTGATTCTGGCTTGTGGGCTGCAAAGATAACTCCTGACTGGTATAACATAACACAGACAAAATAATGAATTCCTGATAGCTGACATGTGCGAGGCACCGTGGTTTATCATTACATGGGTGATAAACACAGGCTGTAAGAGGAAAAGGTTGGTGTGAAAGATACCCCTGCAAACTGAGGTTATGAAGTAATTGGTTCAGAAACTCCTGAATTTCCAAATTGTACTGAGGAAAAGATGAAGTTGCTTGGCATAGGTGCAAAAACCTGATATTAACTATTTGCTCCTTATTAAGACTAGTGCTCACTATTAGATTTTTGGGTAACATTTTCATGGGAAGGTGGCTGCTTTGCCAGATAAATCAGAAAATCTCTTGGTAGAAAAGAATGTGGGAAGGATAATGTGAGCAGTGCTAGAAAACAACTGCTTGGAAGAAGTTAATAATTGTCTGATAGCAAAGCACCTGTTGGTTGCACTGCTTACCACACCATTAAGGTGGCTTCAGAAACAGGACACACCTGAGGTTTGTTGGAGGCAGCTGGTCCAGCCTGTTTTTGGAAATCTCCCCAGATTCATAGGACCAAAACTCCAGGTGTGGCCTTGTCTGGGACCCAGATTGGAGCAGAAATGCAAATTTGGACCAAATCTTCCAGTTGCTGCCTTCTCATCTCTGTTTTGTCTCCTGGAGAGCTTCCAGGGGACTTAAAGTAGATCCATGGGGCATGAATGGCACCTCAGGGGTGCCATCCACTAATGGGTGCTCAGGCTGTGGAGCCAGACTACAGCTGGCCCAGAGAAAGCCCTCAAGTGGGTACACCATGAGTGTCAGGTCCCCATCCCAAAACTCTTTTGCTCCACAGGCCTGCTCCCCTTATGTTGCCCTGATGGGGAAGGAGACACTTTGTGAACCTTTTACTGGAAGCTCTTTTCCAGGGCCATTGAGATTGGGGCTGAGTTACAAGGGGGTATCTGTTCTGGTCTCATAGGGAGTCCAAAGCCCTGAGACCAGTTTGGGTGCCTCTTTCAGCCCACGAGGATTTCCTCCCATGCATTTCAGTTGGTGATATCAGGGAGGTGGTGCATCACCATGGCATTCATCTCAGGGCACCCATCCTAGTGCTTGTCCTAGGCAGCACTGTGGTTTCATTTCTGCTCTCCCATGCCAAGTGCACCTTTGCGATGCCCATGCACTGGCATTGAGGCATGAATGGCACCTCAGGGGTGCCACTGGGAGAGGTTTTTCTCTACTGCTCCCCACGGGCTGGGTCAGCCTGCCTGGAAATCAGTGCTCAGCACTGGCCATAGGGCTGTGCTCCTGGGTGCTCCATGGCTCCTTGTTTGCTGAGTGAGTCATTGTGTGTTTTTGCTTTTCAGCTGCAACTCTGCACACTTGAGAGAGAAATACCTTGCTAGGCACTTGCTTGTGAACCATTAACTCTCAGTCAGCCCTAGCTGTGTGCTTTCCTGAGCTCACCCTTTTGCAATGAAGAACTAATTTGAACCAAGATGAGCAAAGATTTGTCAACTTGGAGCCTGTTTACTGAGGGCGTTGATGATTTCACTTTATTTGGGGACACCTAATGAACCAAGGTAGTTAATAAGTGGGAAAGTCATGTTTGATATATATTACGTATGATATTTCAGTGATAATTATTCCACTACTCAACAGATACCAGATAACCCACACTTCCAAAGAGCTCTCTGCTTAATTGATTTTTATACCCTCTTCAAAGAAAAACTGTTTGAAAACCAGCATTTTTTCTCTAGCAATGTGCAAGGCTTGTTTTACTTGATCAGCCACTGCAGTTTGTTTTGAGGTCTGACACCCCAGTGTATCATGAGGAACAGGCAGCAGTCAGAGGGGAGCCAGGCACAGGGAGCCTCACAATTCCATGTCCCTGAGCACTTAAGCAGCAGTTCTGAGATGAAAATGTAGTTCTCTCCTGGTGCTTTATTTTTCAATAAAAAGTGGAAATTCACTTTGTAAACCAGATGCAATTACCAAAAAAACACCCCACATAGTTAATACCCTAATTTTCTGCTAGACTTGTTAACAGCAAGAGGGTTTTTTTTTTTCTACTTGTAGATTCATGTGGTTCAGGGCAAACCAAAGTGTATGTAGTCTCTGCAGTGATGTCATTTTAATTTTGTTTTGTTTGGGTGCTTTTGTCTTGTTCTTTACCATTTCCTATTTTAAAGCAGTTCTGTGGGCTCCAGTAATTTGTACAGTATGCTTATTATGCAGCAGATGAATTAAGCTGAATTAGGTGGAAGCACGGTTGGTGAAATGGGCAAAAAAGGATTAAATGAAGAGGGGTTCTCAGTAATTTAATAATCTGATCTCGTGGGATTTATGCCTTGCATATGGCAGTGTAACTTTTAATATTTACACATAATTATGGCCAGTTTAGATTTCACATGCATGATCTTTGTACAGCTTCCTGAGGGGCAGCAAAGGGGTGGTTGTGTTTTGTTCTCAAGTGTCCCTCCACAGCACTCTTTGTTTTCCTATAAGGTGTTTTTTTTAACTCAAGGAGGCAGTGCTGTAGTGGGTACAGCCCAGCAACTTAAGGAGGGCTTGTGTGTGTGCTTTTTGTCCAGAGCAGATGAGACACAAGAGTTCCCCCTGAGCTGTCTCCCATGCAGGGAACAAACTGGAAGCATGTTGCTGTTGGAGTAGTGTCACGGCATCAACAGCTTTAAGTAACAGATGCTCTCCCCCTTGTCCCTAGAAATTGCTGCAATTACAGGTTCAGCATTAAAAGACATTGCCTTTTCCTGTTGTAAAATGAAATTTCATGGCTTTCTCATTATAACATGTTCACCTCCCTTCTGTTGAATATCTGGAAAACGTCTCCTCTACAGAGAGTTTCTCTAGCCTCGCACTGTCAGCTGTGAGCAGGAGTTTAAGCTCTGGTCTGACTCCGAACAACATCCTCCTATTTAAAAGGCAGAAATAAATCTCTTGCTTTTCCTTCCCGTGGTGGTTGGGTTCTATCACGTGGGGTGTGTTTTCTGCTTGGAGGAAATGGAACGATGGCTTTTCAGCCACAGCTTGTTTCTTTTTTGTTTGTTTTCCTAGATTTGCCAGGTCTTTATCATTATTTGGATACGTTATTTTTCTTGTGGTTCCATGTATCTCTGTATCAGCATACAGGGCTGTGATAACAAGCTTTAAACTTTGCTGCTGTACTCAGACATGCTAAAACCCCACAACTAATATGGCTAAGCTGACTTTTGTGTGGACAGGAAGAAACTGTGAATGTTAGAAAAAACAGTCCCTTGTTGCGAGGAAGGGTTTGGGATCCTTCAAGCCTTATACCAACTGTGGATAGTCATCTTTGGCTCTGTGGTAAATCCCCAGGTAAAGCAGAGCTGTTCTGCTTCCCATCTGGCCTGATGGAGAAGCACTGCTAACATGGGCTGTTGGAATGGCTGAGCAGCTCTGTGAGCATGGATGTGCTGTACCAGACCATGGGCCTGGGAGCCATCACTGATGGGAGGTGTTTTGTTTAATGGGCAAACTAAAAAAGCATTCTTCAGAATATCCATATTTCATATTAAAAGATGTAAAAGAAAACATGAGAATTGAGGGCAGGTTAAGGTCACAGTTTTTTTTGTAGCCACAGAGAGCTGCTTCCTCAGCACCTTGCTGCTCATCTGCTAAGTGGAACTGTGCCTCATCTGCTAAGGTGGCTGTGGGAGCAGCTCACGTTCTCATTTGTCACATCCTTGGATAGAGAGGTGTGTGCATACAACTGACAAGGGAAATGTTGCTTTTCCCTTGGTTGATCTTCCAAAAGCCAAGGAGTAGGGTCACCATACCCCCATGAGATGAGTAGACACTGTTGCTTTTCTTTTAGAGCTCAGGAAGCAGAGAAGTTAGCCTACAGGAACAGGGCTGGAGATGGAGGTCAGCCCTGGGGGTCTAAAGCTGTGGCCCAGCCTGTGCCAAGTGTGGGGAAGGGTTGCCCAGCCCCAGCCACTCTGTGTTTGGTGCAGGTTCATCTTGAGCTGTGAAACTAAAGCTGTTCTTATGGCTCAGTGTGGGAATCCCCAGCATGGCTGTAGTGTAGATCTACAAGAAGCCTGGATGCTGGCGAAGCCATCTACACTGCTTATCGTGGTCCTTCTCACATACAGGCTTTGTGAGGCTATCAGAAATGCTCCTTCAAATACCTTTCTGAGCAGGCAGTCTCTATCTGCAAATGAAGTGGCAGGCTTTGCAGCCCTGCCCCAGGCAAAGCTCCCTGCTGCCTGAGGTTGGACTCTGTCCTGTGGCAGTGGGAGCCCTTTGCTCATGGCCTTCCGGATCCCGGTCTTCCTTCAATAGAGAAATAACTTTCTAGAGTGTGCCAGCAGACCAGAAACTGAAAGGTTGGGAAATGATGGGAAACGTCTGGCATTTGTCACAAAAGAGGATTTGTCAGAGAGCACATTTCATAATCCTGCTGCCAAGATCCTGCTGCTCTGACACACTCAAAAACTGCTAAATCCATTGGCTCTCCCTGGACCTTCCCTTCTCTCTCTTCCTCCTCCGCTCTTTTTTTCCTCTTGCACTTTTAACCTGGCTCATTAATTTTTTTCCCCCTCCACTACTTTTCTGCTTCCTCCTCACACCTGGTTCTTGTGGTACTTTGAAAGGCAGCCCAGCCTCCATGGGAGTGTGGGGTGGCCATGCTCTGCCCTCCCATTTGTTTTAAAACAAAACAGCATACAGAAAAGGCACCTGTTGCTGGAGTAGTGCAATGGTCCGTGGTGCCAGCTCTCATCTGTGAAGAATGTATGGAATGGGAAGCACCTTGGAGGTTTTGATGATGCTCCCCTAAGCCTGGTCACTTTAGGAAGTCACTTTAAGACCAGGCTGGTGTGTGGGTGTTGTTGTGTTCTTGTACTGTTCCAGCATGGCTTGTGATCACATAGCAAAGGAATGCAGGGGGGATCCTGGGGAAGTAGGACCACTACTAACATCATCTGAGTAACCTGACCAGGCCTCTGGAAACTTAGATTGTCAAGCTTTCATGTATCTATTGTAATTGTGTGCTACCTTGTGTATTTATTTTGTTAACTCTTAATATCTTGAACAGAATATGAAGAAAAATCCAAAGTTTTTGAAGCATTTTCATAATGCAGGGTAATATTGAATTGTCCTTTAGCTGTGAAGCTCCACGTTTCCTTTTGTCTCACATGCCTTGGATGCATTCCTGTGTGACATGGTCTAGCTGATCCTGCTCTGGCAGGGGGGTTGGACTAGGTGATCTTTCTAGGTCCCTTCCAACCCCTGGCATTCTATGATTCTATGCCATTCTCAGAAGTGTCTACTGATTTTTAGGTGTCCATGAAATAACTTCTAAGTGAACTTGAGAGATGGGTTGGTATTTTCTAAAAACAAGGCCACTCTAAATTCTCCCTGTGGTTTGCCTAAAATTTGTTTCCAGAATTAACCACATATTAAATAGGGACATTCAGAAAGACCTGGGAGTTGATTAATTCCAATGATCACAGAGCAACACAAGAGTAAGTATTTAGGTGAGGTCAAGAGGCTTTGAGAACAGAAAAAGCTCACTATATAATGCACTCTCCACAGGGATAAATTCCTATCCTATAAAGAGTTATTAATGCAATTCAGTAGAGGTAGACACACCTGCCAGTGCTGTAGTCGGTGGAAAGTTGTCTGAAGTCCTCTTCTTATCAAGTTGTTAATATTTACAAAGATGATGTGGGCTAATAGGCTTTTATGTTGGAGTCCAATATACTGCTTTTGCTGCTCTGGGTGTGTCTGTGGCCCTTCATGTTTTATGCTAATCTCATTAACCACGTCTTACTACGCCTGAGCTTTTACCTGGGTTAGCAACAGGCATAAGCTCTTTTTGACAGTGGGCATAGGGAAAAGTCTGGGCAGCCATTGATAAATGTTCCTAATTAGCACAGTTTTGTAAATCTTTGCCTAGCAGGGAGTGTTGTATCACTCAATTACAAGCTGTGAAAATGCTCTTTCTGGGAGCATAAATATGTAAGTCATTTAAAATTTTCAGTAATGTGCTTTAGGCAGAGCATGCCACCTTAGTCTGGCTTGGTTCCTTCCCAGATTTCTGGTGGGGTTTTATAGCAAGATGCCTAAAATTGCCCTGGAACATCAGCAGGTCATAGCAAACCTGTGGGATTGGTCCTGCTTTGCTGCTAGAGCTGGAACTTTGAATGTGGGAACTCCTGTTCATGGTGTGGTATGGGATTAAACGTGGCTACTGGTTGATTTAGAGACAAGCTGCCCTTCCATTGCCCTGGAGCAAGGCATGCTTCTGGGGACAGCATCTTGCCCAGCGTTTGCTCATGTTGGGACAGAAAATTAAGTATGGACAGTAGCAAGAGTGCAAGCTGAGGTTTGGTGTGAGGAGGTTGTAGGTTTTCATTGACATTGCCCAGATCGATCAAATTTCTGCTTGGTATGTGCCAGAGAGAAAACTCCCATTTAGAGGGTGGAATAGGAAAGAAAAGGTCTAGCTGCTTGTTTTCTTGAATTCTTCTTTCCATAATGGAAAAATACTTGAGATGAGTTGCCCATATTCTCCTCCTGGGGAATAAACAAACCTTTTGCCAAGAATATGGTCAGTCTCATTGAGTGTGGGTGGTTTGATACATTGCAATCATGCCAAGAACCACCAGTTAAGAAGCC